>CAUYLG010014392.1:0-36604 GCA_963573385.1 Cacajao melanocephalus
TCCTTCTGAAACTATTCCAAACAATACAAAAAGAGGAAATCCTTCCCAAATCATTTTATGAGACCAAAATCATCCTGATACCAAAACCCAGCAGAGACTCAATAAAAAAAGAAAACTTCAGGCCAATATCCATGATGAATATAGATGCAAAAATCTTCAATAAAATACTGGCAAACTGATTGCAACAGCACATCAAAAAGCTTATCCATCACAATCAAATAGGCTTCATCCCAGGGATGCAAGGCTGGTTCAACATACACAAGTCTATAAATGCAATCCACCACATAAACAAAACCAAAGACAAAAACCACATGATTATCTCAAGAGATGCTGAGAAGGCCTTCAACAAAATTCAGCAGCCCTTTACACTAAAAACTCTCAATAAACTAGGTATCAACGGAACATATCTCAAAACAATAAAAGCTATTTACAACAAACCTACAGCCAGTATCATACTGAATGGGCAAAAACTGGAAGCATTCCCTTTGAAATCCAGTACTAGACAAGGATACCCTCTCTCACTACTCCTATTCAATATACTATTGGAAGTTCCAGCCAGAGCAATTAGGCGAGACAAAAAAATAAAGGATATTCAATTAGGAAAAGAGGAAGTCAAATTGTCTGTATTTGCAGATCACATGATTGTATGTTTAGAAGACCCTATCATCTCAGCCTAAAATCTCCTTAAACTGATAAGCAACTTCAGCAAAGTCTCAGGATACAAAATCAACGTGCAGAAATCACAAGCATTCCTATAAACCATAACAGACTTAAAGAGAGCCAAATCAAGAACAAACTGCCATTCACAATTGCTATGAAGAGAATAAAATACCTAGGAATACAACTCACAAAGGATGTAAAGGAACTCTTCAAGGAGAACTACAAACCACTGCTCAAGGAAATAAGAAAGGACACAACAGATGCAAAAACATTCCATTCTCATGGTTATGAAGAATCAACAACGTGAAAATGGCCATACTGCCCAAAGTAATTTATAGATTCAATCCTATCCCCATCAAGCTACCTATGACCCTCTTCACAGAACTGGAAAAAAACACCTTAAACTTCATACGGAACCAAAAGAGAGCCCGCATAGCCAAGACAATTCTAAGCAAAAAGAAGAGAGCTGAAGGCATCACGCTACCTGACTTCAAACTATACTACAAGGCTACAGTATTCAAAACAGCATGGTACTGGTACCAAAACAGAGATATAGACCAATGGAATAGAACAGAAGCCCTGGAGGCAACGCCACACATCTACAACCATCTGATTTTTGACAAACCTAACAAAAACAAGCAATGGGGAAAGGATTCCCTGTTTAATAAATGGTGTTGGAAAAACTGGCTAGCCATGTGCAGGAAGCAGAAACTGGACCCCTTCCTGATGCCTTACACTAAAATTATCTCCAGACAGATTAAAGACTTAAACATAAGGCCTAACACCATAAAAACCCTAGAAGAAAACCTAGGCAAAACCATCCAGGACATAGGCATAGGCAAGGACTTCATGACTAAAACACCAAAAGCATTGGCAACAAAAGCCAAAATAGACAAATGGGATCTAATTAAACTCCAGAGCTTCTGTACAGCAAAGGAAACAATCATTAGAGTGAACCTACAACCAACAGAATGGGAAAAAATGTTTGCAATCTACCCATCTGACAAAGGGCTAATATCCAAAATCTACAAAGAACTAAAATAGATTTACAAGAAAAAAACAAACAAACCCATCCAAAAGTGGGCAAAGGATATGAACATTTTTCAAAAGAAGACATATATGAGGCCAACAAACATGAAAAAATGCTCATCATCACTTATTATAGAAATTCAAATCAAAACCACCTTGAGATACCACCTCACACCAGTTAGAATGGTGATCATTAAAAAATCTGGAGACAACAGATTCTGGAGAGGATGTGAAGAAATAGAAACACTTTTACACTGTTGGTGGGAGTGTAAACTAGTTCAACCATTGTGGAAGACAGTGTGGCGCCTCCTCAAGGACCTAGAGATAGAAATTCCATTCGACCCAGCAATCTCATTACTGGTTATATAACCAAAGCATTATAAATCATTCTATTGTAAAGACACATGCACACGTATGTTCATAGCAGCACTGTTTACAACAGCAAAGATCTGGAACCAACCCAAATGCCCATCAAGGATAGACTGGACAAGGAAAATGTGGCACATATACACCATGGAATACTATAAAGCCATAAAAAATGATGAGTTTGTGTTCTTTGTAGGGACATGGATTAATCTGGAAACCATAATTCTCAGCAAACTGACACAAGAACAGAAAATCAAATACCGCATGTTCTCACTCATACATGGGTGTTGAACAATGAGAATACACGGACACAGGGAGGGGAGCATCACACACTGGGGTCTGTTGCGGGGGGCCAAGGGAGGGACAGCAGGGGGTGGGGATTTTGGGGAGGGATAACATGGGGAGAAATGCCAGATGTAGGTGATGGGAGGATGGAGGCAGCGAACTACATTGCCATGTGTGTACCTATGCAACAATCCTGCATGATCTGCACATGTACCCTAGAACCTAAAATACAATTTAAAAAAAAAAAAAAAGATTTAAACATAAGACCTGAAACTATAAAACTACTAAAAGAAAACATAGGTAAATACTCTTAGCAGTATTGCACTATACATGTAAAAATTGTTAGGGTGGCAAATATTAGTGTTTTTTTACCATTACTGTTAAATTTACAAAAAAATCTTGAAAACAATTGTTAAAATGCCAAATTTTATACATATTTTGCCAAAATAAAATAAGACATATATACATATATGTCAATGATGAAGAAGAATATACAGATAATTTCTAACTAGCATGCATAGAGCCTATGTAGCCGTCCTGTATACATAACGATATGAAAAAATTTGCAAGGTATATGGCTAAGAGGAAAAAGGACATAACAATTCCTTTTTATATATAAAAAGGGGGTGGAATAGGGAGATTCTGTGTGTGTATATATATTAAAACATGAAGAATGATTTCTAATCATTTTCAACAGTGAAAATGAATGAATCACAGCTACATCTATCAATAGAGATAAATCACAAAGTGACATAACGAGGAAAAGCAGGCTGCAGATATATGTGCAAATTATCAAATAAAACGTTTTTAAAAGCTTTAAAGCTGATTTAAAAAAATATTACAGCCGGGCGCAGTGGCTCATGCCTGTACTCCTAGCTCTTTGGGAGGCCGAGGTGGGTGAATCACCTGAGGTCAGGAGTTCAAGACCAGCCTGGCCATAATGGTGAAACCCCATCTTTAAAAAAAAAATAAAAAATAAAAACAAAATCAAAATAAAAAATTATATTACATATTGCTTAGGGATATATGCAGATCAGTAAAAGTATATCATGATCTAAACACTCCTAATACACTTGCAGAAACAGTGATTATCAGTCCTACAGCTGAGACAATTAGGCCTATCCAAGAGCTCAGCACCAGGCCTTTGGTAATATCCCATAAGGAGACAGGTATTGAAAACAGAAAGAGCAGACAAAAAAAAGCAGTGATAGCATAGGTCTCGTGTCATTTCCCTATCCTGGTTCCTAGGCAAGGCATTCCTAATGTCCACGTACCTTTTTCTGTGTCCTCTATGCCAAGGACTCCGCTGGTTTTCCTTTAAAGAACTCAGGGGACAGGGCACAGGGGCTCATACCTGTCTGTAGTCCTAGCACTTTAGGAGGCCCAGGTGGGTGGATCATGTAAGGTCAGGAGGTCAAGACCAGCCTGGCCAATGTGATGAGATCCCATATCTACTAAAGATACAAAAATTAGCCGATCGTGGTGGCACTCGCCTGTCCCAGGTATTTGGGAGGCTGAGGCACAACAATCACTTGAACCTGGGAGGCAGAGGTTGCAATGAGATGCAATTGTGCCACCACACTCCAGACTGGACAACAGAGCAAGGGTCTGTCTCAAAGACAAAAAAATCAGGGACCACCTACAATACTCCTGAGTTCTTAAGAGGTATCTATGTTTCTAGCTGTATCTACATAAATTTTTTTTTCATTTTTAAACATTTGATCTTTTAATACAGTAAAGAAAAATAATTTTTCATTTTATACTTACAACTTCTCTGGGAGGTGTCACTGGAGAAACATGTCGAGGAACACTCACTGGCTGTCTAGAAGGGTTTGCTTGATTTTTGCCACCTGACCTGAAAGATACAATTACTTTTGATCTAAATTAAGATTAAAACATTTCTACATGAAATATTACATACATTTTGCATTTTCCCAAATACAGAATAATGATGGTGGTAGTGGTGGTGATGATAATCATGACACAGTTAAAATTTTTATGCCATTTTAACAGCTTTCATGCATTTTTAATCCTTTTGGTATTAGAAAGCATTACTAACCACATTTCATAATTAAACTGAAATTTTAAGAAATTGTGAAATTTGGTCAGTTAACTTTTCTCCTCAAATCTTCCTAAAATCAGAGAAGAGTAAAAGCATATTCTCAGGTTGCCAAGTAGTCATTTTAAAAGTTAGGAAATCCAGCCAGGCACAGTGGCTCACGCCTGTAATCCCAGCAGTTTGGGAGGCCAAGGCAGGTGGATCACCTGAGGTCAGGAGTTTAAGACCAGCATGGCCAACATGGTGAAACCCCATCTCTACTAAAAATACAAAAATGAGCTGGGTGTGGTGATGGGCATGTGTAATCCCAACCATTTGGGAGACTGAGGCAGGAGAATCGCTTGAACCCGGGAGGCGGCGATTGCAATCAGCTGAGATCGTGCCATTGCACTCCAGCCTGGGTGACAAGAGCAAAAACTCAGTCTCAAATAATAAAAAAATTAGGAAATCCACAGGTAGCGAATGAATTGACTGGAAAGATATGTTTTAGACATGCTGAGGTGACAGCAAGTCAGTGCACTGGAGATGTATGGAAGATAGCTGTAGTTATGAAACTCAAACGTCAAAAATGCAGATGGGGGAATTATTTACATAGACTGGTCAGTTGGAAGTGTGATAGGAAGTATTTACTTACTCCACTATCAGAAATTGGTGTTAAGCAAAATGAACCCTGAGCACTTTCAGCAGCCTAAAGGCTGACCACCATAATCTTTTCCCCTCCCTGTTATAAGAGGTGGCATGGTCACCATAGCGTTTCAACCCATGCTAATCACGTCAAAAGGTCAGAGAGATAACTTAGAACTCAATTTTAGAGGATTACCAACCTCTGTGATATGACTATCAGCATTAATACTTTATAAATTATTTCATATAGGCTGAGCGTAGAGGCTCACGCCTGTAATCCCTGCACTTTGCGAGGCTGAGGCAGGTGGATAGCTTCAAAAAGTTCAAGACCAGCTTGAGCAACATGGCAAAACCCCAGCTCTACAAAAAAATACAAAAATTAACTGGGTGTGGTGGCACACCTGTAATCCCAGCTACTTGGAAGGCTGAGGCAGGAGGATCACCTAAGCTCAGGGACGTTGAGACTCTGTCTCAGAAAATATATGTATATATTTAATATAGGAATTAAAAGAAAAAAATGTAAGTACTCATATGTTTGTGATCTCTTCTTTCTGAAGAAGCTTCTGCACAGTTGATCTCTCTTGATGAAGATAAAAATAGCACAGACAATAAGGGGAACAATTAGGAAGAAGAACACCAGAAGTCCATCCCTCAATGCAGTATTCATTTCTAGAGAGAAGAATTTTACATCAATGGTCACCAAACTCATACTACCCAGAAAATATTAGAGGATTATAAATATTTTACATTAATTTTCCCATTACTCAAAAATCAAACTGACATTAATTGAATACATTGAGAAGTCTTTCTCACAGTTCATCCCTGTCTACTTTATTTCTGCCTTCACAAAAATAACCACTTTTATTAGTTTCTTCTGTAATCTTGCAGTATTTCTTCAAGTAAACAATCAAAAACAAAATAGGTTTCTACTGTCAACACTTTCTTACACAAAAGGTAACATACTATTTATACCATTTGGGGCATCAGTTTTTTTCCACTTATCTGTACATAGTGGATCTCCTCATTTTCCACACAGCTATACAAAACTCCATTGTGAAGATGTTCTGGAGTTTATTTAACTTGTACCCTACTGATAAGCACTTGTATTTTTTCAGTCTTTTGCTACTACCATTATAGTAACCAAAGTAAGTTGCTATAATAAATAACCTTGTACATATGTCATATCATGAGTCCAGGTATAGCTACAGAATATTTCCCTAAAGCAGAATTGCTGTATCAATAAATAAGTGCATTCATCACTCTTTTTAGGTATTGTCAAATTGTCTTTCAATGGTAACGGTTACTATTTATAAGAATATTACAAGCAGTATATAAGAATTCCCCACAGCCTCACCCACAGAGCCAAACCCAGATTTTTGCCAACCTGGTAGGTGAAAAATGTTATCTTACAGAATTTTAATTTATTTTTTTTAATACTATGAGTGGAACATTTTTGTTTCTTAAGGAAACATTATTTCTTTTTTTCTGCTCAGTCCTCTGACTATTTTTCTACTAAACTCTTGCTTTTTTCTTCTTAATTTCTAAAAGTTCTTTAAATATCAGAGAGATCAGCTTTGTCTGTGATATGAGTTGGAAATGTTTTCCCATTTTACCTTATGGCACTATGCTTTTCCCCATGCAGAATTTTATTATTTATGTATAGTTGAATCTATCAATTTTACTTGTATGCCTTCTAGATTTTAAGTTTCATTGTAACTTTTACAAATTCATTAAGTATTTTATGTGTTCTGTATTCTTTTGAGAAACAATACAGTAGATATGAACGGGAGTGGTAAATTGATTCATAATTTTAATTTGTAAGAGAACCAGAAATTTCTGTTAAAAGTTGTATAAAACTATATGAAACAATATTTATCCCAACTGAAAATCAAAATACAATTGACCCTGGAACAATGTGAGTTTGAACTGCCCAGGTCCACTTATATGCAGACTATCTTGTGCCTCTACCACCCCTGAGACCAACCTCTCCTCTTCCTCCCAGCCTACTCTACAGGAAGATGATAAGGATGCAAGTCTTTACGATAATCTATTTCCACTTGATGAAGAGCATGTACGTTTTCTCTTCTTTGTGATTTTCTTAATAAATTTTCTTTTCTCCAGCTTGCTTTATTATAAGGATACAGTATACAATACATATAACAGACAAAATCTGTGGTAATCAACTGTTTATGTTATTGGTAAGTCTTCCAGTCAACAGCTTAGTAGTCAAGTTTTGGGGAAACCAAAAGTTACACATGGCTTTTCAACTATCAGGGGGTTGGTGCCCCTAACCTTTGCATTATTCAAGGGTCAACTGTATAAATAATTAAAGCAAGCTTCATATTATCATTTTATACTTACTAATGAGTAAACAAAATTTAAATTAAAGCATTCAACACTGGCAAGATTATTTTGAAATTGAAACCTTCGCACTGTTAGTGGCATTACACAAATGTATCATTTATTAGGAATTTTTACTCTTAAAAGAACCACAAAAAGAATTATTCTCTTCAAACTAATCTCATTACTGGCAATAGATTCTTCAACTGGAAAAATGCACACATTAACATGTACACTATGATGTCAACACTGCATTACCAAAACCTTAAAAACAATCTAAATGTCAAATAATGAGAAAACAGCTAAGTGAAGTTACGGCACATCCACTGGATGAAATGATACACAGCCGTTAAAATCCAGAGTTCTAACTTCCAGTTATAGCCAAGGTGGAATAACAGGGGCCAGATTTACTCTGCCAGCTAAAATAACCAGAAAACCAGACATAATATATGAAACAACAGTTTTTCGAGACACTGGACATCAGGCAACAAAGAGCAATGATCTCTGAGAGGCAGAAAAAAAAATAAGGTGAACCTTACAATTGTCCCAGGTTTGTGCCTAAAAAAAGTTAACAGACACTAATGAGGGGTGTGGGCACCAAAGCAAAACCCAATGGTCTCTCTCAGTTACAGATGGAGCTGCTATTCTGAAGAGGCCAAGGCAGCTAGAATTCCCAGACAAAGTAGCAAAGGGAAGAGAGCTACAGAGAAAAGTTGAAAGATCTGCATCAGTGCTGATGGATATATGCATGTAAGTAGACCATGTGAAGCTGGAGAAAGAACCATTGTAAAAAGATTGATGGAAATAAGCCCTACAATTCACACAGCACTAGGAAGAGTATTTGCTCCTACAATTCAGTGGGAAACTTCATAATTAATACGGCACTGAGCAGGATAAACAGAAGTGGTTTTACCTCAGTAATGAAGCAGAATCACTTCTAGACTAAATGCTATTCAGGTCCTGCCTTAAAAGTTTAAAAGCAAGACCCTGAAAGATCAAACTATGTTCAGGTAACTCAAGCATACTAGTACAATAGAAATGCAAAAATATCCAATAACCCACAAAGTAGGATTTACAATTTCTGGCATCTAATAAAAATTTATAAGGCTTACAAAAATGCAGAAATATATAATGCAAAAAGAGGGGAAAATATCAAAACTGAGACATTATACCTATTACAGAATTAGTAGACAAGGATATTAGCAGTTATTACAACTGTATTCTATTTGTTCAAAGCTTAAAGACTGAGCATCTTATGTGGTGTTATGAAAGTTATAAAAGAAATGGAACTCTAGAAATAAAAACGACATGTCTAAAATGGAAAACACACTGGATCAAGTTAATGACAAATTCGACTTCATGGAAGAAATATGAACTGAAGAGTAGTAACAGAAGTTGCTCAAAATTAAACATGAAGACAAAAGAGTAATTTTTAAAAATCAACAGCCAGCCAGGAATGCTGGCTGATACCTATAATTCCAGAACTTTGGAAGGATCACTTGAGGCCAGGAGTTTGAGACCAGCCTGGCCAACATGGTAAAACCCCGTCTCTACTAAAAAAACAAAAATTAGCCAGGCATGGTGGCACACAAATGTAGTCCCAGCTACTCAGGAGGCTACGGCATGAGAATTGCTTGAACCCTAGAAGCAGAAATTGCCACAAGCCAAGATCATGCCACTGCACTCTAGCCTGGTCAATACAGCAAGACTCCATCTCAAAAAAAAGTAAAATTAAATTAAAATTAAAAAAAATAAAATAAAATAAAAAATCAACAGCCAGTCAGTAAGATGTGAAATAACATCAAGCAGCCAAATATACATAAAATTGGAGGATGAGGACTTGAATGAGAAGGGAGAAAGAAGAAGACAGAAAAAAATATTTGAAGAAACTATGGCCAAAAATTTTTCAAATATGAAGAAAACTATACAAGCACAGATCCAAAAAGCTCAAAAAATCCCAAGTACACCAAGGCATATTATAATAAATTGTTAAAAACCAGAGATAAAGAGAAAAACATTACAACCAGAGATTCGAAAAACATATATACAGTAGACATTACATACAAAGAAAAGGATGACAGCAGATTTTTCAGGAAAAACAATGCAAGTCAGAAGACAAGGAATATCCTTAGAAGTTAAAAGGGAGGAAAACTATCACCCTAGAATTGTTGCCCAGTTAAATTATCATTCAAGTAGCAAGGCAAATTAAAGATTTTTTTCAGACATACAAAAGTTAAAAGTATTTGTCACTGGCACACCTGCATTATAAAAAATGTCAAAGGAAATCCTTCAAGCAGAAATTAAATGATATCAGATTGAAATGCAAATTTACACAAAGACATGAAGAGCACCAGAAATGCTAATTATATGGGTAAATATAAAGACTTTTTCTATTATTCTCTTTGAAAGATAATCAACTATTCAAAGCAAAATGAGTAACAATGAATTGTGGGGTTTATAACATAAGTAGAAGTAAAACATGACAACAGTGGCATAAAAAGAGAGAAACAAATTTACTAAAGTATTGTATCACTACAACAGAGACTATGACAGAAAATATCAAGACAGTAAATTTAAACATAAACACATCAATAATTGAGTTAAATATAAATTATCAAAACAACTTAGTTAAAAGGCAGAGAACGGCAGATTAGATAAAAAGCAAGACCCAATTATATCACTAATTACTATAGCATGATATAAAGAAATAAGTAAAAGGATAGGAAAATTTTCCATGCTGACTAATTAATAGAAATCTGGAGTAGCTATATTAATAACATCTCAATTAGAACAGAGAATATTACTAGGGAGAAAGAAGGCTATTTCATAAAGGATAAAGGAGTCATTTTATAACAAGGATAGAATAATTCTAAATATTTATGCACCTAATAACAGAGCATCATAATAAATAAAGCAAAAACTGACACAACTATTAAGAGAAATAGGCAAATTGGCAGTTATAGCCAAAGAATTCAATATTCCTCTCAATAACTGACAGAGTAAGTAGACCAGAAAATCAGTTAGGACACGAAAGATCTGACTACCTATTAACTAAAATGAACTAATAACTTAGAGAATATTTCACCTTAGTAGAATACACATTCAAGTGTACACAGAACTTTTACCAAGATAAACCACATTCTAGACTACAAGTTTCAAAAAATAAAAGGATTCAAGTCATATATAATATGCTCTCTTGCTACAGTGAAATAAAATTTAAATCAGTATTAAGATAACTAAAAAGGCCAGGCGCGGTGGCTCACGCCTGTAATCCCAGCACTTTGGGAGGCTGAGGCGGTGGATCACCTAAGGCTGGCAGTTCAAGACCAGCCTGACCAACATGGAGAAACCCTGTCTTTACTAAAAATACAAAAATTATCCAGGTGTGGTGGCGGGCGCCTGTAGTCCCAGCTACTCAGGGGGCTGAGGCAGGAGAACAGCTTGAAACCGGGAGGTGGAGGTTGCAGGGAGCAGAGGTCACACCACTGCACTCCAGCCTGAGTGACAGAGACTCTGTCTCAAAAAAAAAAAAAACCTAAAAAATCCACAGAGATTTCAAAAGAAATAGCACATATCTAAATAATCTGTAAGTCAAAGAAAAAAAATAAAAACATATTAGAAGGTATTCAGAACAGAATGAACATGGAGGTATAACATATCAAAATTTCTTGGATTAATTAGAGGAAAACTGATAACAATAAAATGCCTATATCAGAAAAGAAAAAGGTCTCAAATCAATGACCTCATTTTCCACCTTAAGAAACTAGAAAAAAGAACAAATGAAATACAAAGTAAGCAACTAAGAGAAAATATATACAAAGTATGTATTTAATAAAGAACTTGAATACTTGAATCAGTGACATGCAAAGAATTTTCAAAACTCATTAAAACAACCCAATTAAAAACTGGAAAAAAGACTTAGACACATAATCAAAGAAGATATGTAGATGGCAAATAAGTACAAGAAAAGATTCTCAACATCATTAGTAATTAGAGAAATGCAAATTAAAACCACAATGAAATACCACTACATACCTGCTGGAGTGTATAAAATGAAAAAGACTGACAATAACAAGTGTTAGAGAGGATGTAGGGAAATTGGAGCTTCGTATACAGCTAGTGAGGATGTAAAATGGTATAGCCACATTGTGTAACAGTTTGGCAGTTCCTTTAAAAGCTTAACATACACCTACTATATGACTAGTCATTCTAGCTGGTATTTACCCAAGAGAAAAAAAGCGTATGATCTCACCAGAAAGATACTGGTAAACTGGGAGTTCATGGTCTATCAGGGAATTTTAAAAGGCAAATCAGTAATTAGTATAGTAATTAGTGCTAACAGTACTAGAAAAGCAATAGAAAGGAATGATAATTCAGATTTAGGCAGCCAGGGGAAACTTCCTTTAGAAAATGACATATAATCTGAAACCTAAATAGCAATTAGCCAACTGCCAATAATGTGAAAATAATATGGTATGAAAGCCCAGAGGTAAAAGATAGTAGCCTATTAGAGGAAATCAAAGAAGTTACAATATGGTAAGTGAGGGGCAAGTCATGCAGGGCATTTAAGCCATGTTAAGGAGTTGTGGACTTCATTCTAAAACCAATGCAGACGCACTGAATTAAAGCAAGACGCTGACATAATCAAAACAATTATTGAAAGGAAACACGAAAACTCTGTAATGTAGAGTGAAATATGGATTATAGGAAGCAAGATGAAAAATAGGGAGCCTACATAAGAGTCTATGATGTAAGTCTAGGCAAGAAATTGAAAGTAATAAATGGGGATGAGAAAAATGAAAACATTCACAAGGAATTTAGGAGGCTGAATCAACATAATTAAATGTATAACTGATGTGGGAAGTGAGGGAGAGGTACGAGGAAGCCCA
This sequence comes from Cacajao melanocephalus, assembly GCA_963573385.1. NCBI lineage: Eukaryota > Metazoa > Chordata > Mammalia > Primates > Pitheciidae > Cacajao > Cacajao melanocephalus. The sequence goes on from CAUYLG010014392.1 coordinate 12,253, forward strand.
ATTTATGCCTTGGGCCACTGGGAGATCACACTAATTTTCTTCTATATTACTTGCCATTGAATGTAGGTCCACTGTCCACACTTCCTCCGTATCCTTTAGTCTCACAATTTGGGGGAGCCCAGCCATTTTCACAGTGACAATTCTTATTGCTATTACATACCTTCAAAACAATCAAAATACCACTTTTGTTAATTGTGAATGTTGCTCTGTATCGTCAACTCAAGAATGGAAACCAAGAGAAAGGACTAAATTCATATAAACTTACTGACACTGCTTAAAAATAAAAAATGTATCAGGAATCTAAATTCCCCAACATCTGAAAATCCTGGGAATTTTCATCTAGTACTCTCTGAGACTTCTCATTATTTAGCACTACTTTCATGAACAAACCAAAGGGAAACATTACCTACCCCATGTCCATGACACTTTTTCTGGACATCACAGTCATAATTCAGAACAGAAGCATCTACACACTGGAAGTTCCTACAGATCTGGGGGGAAAAAAATGAACTAAGTAAAGAAAGATTGAGCACATTAATTAAAAAGTACCCAGAAAAAAGACCTGGGTACAGATTATTTCATTGCAGAATTCTTTCAAACTTTCAAGGAACCACTAATTCCCATATTATATTTTTGAAAATGCAGAAAAATAAGTGACATTAACTAATTGACACAAAATTAATTATCAAAAAACACAAAGATGACATAAAGACCAAAAACAAAGATAAAAATATTATCTGTCCTTCCATGTGAATACAGATGTGACAATCCTAAATAAAATATTCCCAAACGGACTTTTTCAAATCAAAAGTAACCAGATAGAGGACAGGTGCAGTGGCTCACACCTGTAATCCAAGCACTTTTGGAGGCCGAGGCGGGCAGATCACCTGAGGTCAGGAGTTTGAGACCAGCCTGACCAACATGCTGAAACCCCATCTCTACTAAAAATACAAAACTAGCTGGGTGTGGTGGCACATGCCTGCGATTCCAGCTACTTGGGAGGCTGAGGCAGAAGAATCGCTTGAACCCAGGAGGCAGAGGTTGCAATGAGCCAAGATTGCACCATTACACTCCAGACTGGGCAACAAGAGTTAAACTCTGTCTCAAAAAAAAAAAAAAAAAGTAACCAGATAGAATTAACCTCAGGACTATAAGGAAGATTCAAGAATAGAAGATCTATTGCTGCAAGACATCTCATAAAGTGTTGTTACTACGACAGACATCAAAAGGATAACTGATAATATTTAAAACTCATTTTAATTTTTAAAATTCTTTCAAAAATAAAAGCATACTTTGTTGACAAGATAAAACCTGTTTTCCAGTACCATGATTAGATATTTCTATTAAAAGCACTATTGAAAATGTCATTATAACATTACATGGTTCAAGAAATTCTAGTTCATATGGTGAGATATGAAACAGAAATTGATCCAGCCTCATTTTTCATTTCTTAAAGTGCCAGAGGGCAGGGGAGTATATACATTTGTAAATACCCAGAGGGAGAACTGCACAGATACACAACAGTGTTATAGTAGCTACCCGTAGGAAGTAAGTCTGAAAAGAAGAGGAATGAGTGTAATATCAGCAGGAGACTTTAGTATGTATGCATGTATGCATGCATGTATGTATATATTTAGAGATGGAGTTTATCTCTGTTGCCCAAGCAGTGGTGTGATCTCAGCTCACTGCAACCTCCGCCTCCTGGGTTCAAGCAATTCTGCTGCCTCAGCCTCCCAGGTAGCTGGGACTATAGGCATGTGCCATCATGACCAGCTAATTTTTGTATTTTTAGTAAAGATGGGGTTTCACTGTTGGCCAGGCTGCTCTCAAACTCCTGACCTCAGGTGATCTGCCTGCCTGAGACTCTCAAAGTGCCGGGATTATAACAGTGAGCTACTGCACCCAGTCAAGACATTTATTTTTTTACACAGTATGTTTTAATGTTTTAATAATAAAAATGTGATATTCCCATGCTTTTTTTAAAAACTGTTTTCCAAAGGAAGAAAAAAATTAGATTGGGGTATAAAATAAAGTCTATATGTTATTCACAAGACAAATATTTAAAACAAGACATTGAAAAGAGGTAGGCAAAAAATCCATTAGGTAAAACTAAATATAAAGAAAATTTGGTGATAATATTAACTAAGGCAAAATTTAAGACAAAAACATTAAAATAAAGCAAAGGGGCACTTTAAATTAGTAAAAGATATAATCCACAACTAAAATGTAACAGTCAAAAAACTGCAAACATAGCATCAACATTCTTAACGTAAAAAATCTTTAACATGTTCATGGTTAGGAAGAATCAACATCGTGAAAATGGCCATACTGCCCAGAGTAATTTATAGATTCAGTGCTATCCCCATCAAGCTACCATAGACCTTCTTCACAGAACTGGAAAAAAACACCTTAAACTTCATATGGAACTAAAAAAGAGCCCGCATAGCCAAGACAATCCTAAGCAAAAAGAACAAAGCTGGAGGCATCACGCTACTTGACTTCAAACTATACTAAAAGGCTACAGTAATCAAAACAACATGGTACTGGTACCAAAACAGAGATATAGACCAATGGAACATAACAGAGGCCTCAGAAGTAACGCCACACATCTACAACCATCTGATCTTTGACAAAACTGACAAAAACAAGCAATGGGGAAAGGACTCCCTGTTTAATAAATGGTGTTGGGAAAACTGGCTAGCCATGCACAAAAAGCTGAAACTGGACCCCTTCCTCACACCTTATACAAAAATTCACTCCAGATGGATTAAAGATTTAAACATAAGAACACCATAAAAATCCTAAAAGAAAACCTAGGCAATACCATTCAGGACATAGCCATAGGCAAGGACTTCATGACTAAAATACCAAAAGCAATGGCAACAAAAACTATAAGGAAAAATGAAAATAGTTGCTGAGAGACTTTTTTTTGAGACAGAGTCTCACTCTTGTCACCCAGGCTGGAGTGCAATGGCATGATCTCAGCTCACTGCAACCTCCACCTCCTGGGATCCAGCGATTCTCCTGCCTCAGCCTCCTGAGTAACTGGTATTACAGGCGCCCACTACCACACTTGGCTAATTTTTGTATTTTAGGAGAGATGGGGTTTCACCATGCTGGCCAGGCTGGTCTAAAACTCCTGACCTCAGATGATCCATCTGCCTCAGTCCCCTAAAGTGCTAGGATTACAGGAGTGAGCCACTGTGCCCAGCCAAGACTTTAACATTCCTTTCTCTAAATTTTTAACACATTAAGAACTATAAATAACCATGTGAGACACCTGAATATATACTGAAACACTGCATGTTTGATAATTATATATTCAGATAATTTACCAAAAAATGAACAAATAAAATCAACTTATTAAACATGAATGTTTGATTCCAAACCTGATATGAACACCTTATGGCTTTTTTTTTTTTTTGATTTTTCATAGAGACAGGATTTCACCATGTTGGCCAGGATGGTCTCCATCTCTTGACTCCCGTGATCTGCCCACCTCAGCCTCCCAAAGTGCTGGGATTACAGGCGTGAGCTACCTCACCCGGCCACTCGACCCTGACAGCTTTTAAGAGCAGCAATCTATGCCCAATTTCCAAAGCAAAGAGTTATTTTCACAGTCACCAAATCTTCACAAAAATTTTATCTTCTCTTATGTTAACATTCTGGGAAGAAAAAAAAGGCAAACCAGGCAGTTGACACTTTTGTCTACTACAGCAATATTTTCAGAGAAAATCTGATAACTTTGATAATACAGATTCTTAATAATCAAGCCTTCCAATAATCTGCATTACCAGCATCACGAATTCATCTCTCCTTTATAGACTGCTGATTCACTCAGTCAATAAATGTCAATCAAGGTCTCATATTGCCACTGCTGTGCCATTCCCAATCAACCTGACAGAACACTTCCAACATCTAAAGAATCAGGTAGTGGGTGTCCTTTGGTTTTTTCATTTAATTTTTAAAATTAAAATACTACATGCACATGGTTAAAAACTTGTTGGCCAGGTACAGTGGCTCATGCCCATAATTCCAGCACTTTGGAAGGCCTAGGTGGGTGGATCACTCAAGCCCACAGAGACCCGGGGCTAAAAATATTAGGCAGGCATAATGGTGCAGGCCTTTGATCCCAGGTAATTGGGAGGCTGAGGTGGGAGTACTGCTTGATCTCAGGAGTTCAAGGATGCAGTGAGCTATGATCCCACCACTGCACTCCAGTCTAGGCAACAGAGTGAGACTTTGTCTCAAAAAAAAAAAAAAAAAAAAAATCAAATTGTGCTGAAAGGCTGATGACAAAAACAACTCTCTGATGCACTCTTATCTAATCTGCTAGTCTAGAAGCCTAGAGGCAACTGTAGTTACTTCTGTTAATTAACTGGTCTTGGTTCTAATCACTAGTGCTACTGTTAATTTTTCCGCTTCTAACGTTTTGTTTTTTTATTTTCACTTATTCACTTTCAATAATGTCAACTTTTATTTCAGATTCAGGGGATACATGGGTAGGTTCGTTACATGTGTATCTTGTGACACTGAGGTTTGGGATGTGAATGATCCCATCACCTGAAAGGTGAGCATAGTAGCCAATGGGTAGCGCCCTTACCCTCCCCTCTCTCTTCACCCTCTAGTATTCCCCAATGTATCGTTCCCATCTTTATGCCCATGTGTACCCAATGTTTAGTTCCCACTTATAAGTGAGAACATGCAGTATTTGGTTTTCTGTTCCCATGTTAATTCTCTCAGGATAATGGCCTCCAGCTGTATCCATGTTGCTACAAAGGACATCATTTCACTCCTTTTTATGGCTGCATACTATACAACTTTATATAAGGGATTTGAGCATCCATGGATTTTGGCACCCTCAGGAGATCCTGGAACCAATCCCCTATGGATGCTGAGGGATAACATATAACCCTGGAAGGCTGTGTGCATGTCCAGTCAAGTTAGGGACAAGACAAAGATGTATACTATCATCTTTATTATTTAAAGTTATTCTGAAAGTCTTATCATTGCAATTACACTAGAAAAATGAATCCAAATATCAAATATCAGGAAATCAACTTTTTATCATTTACAGATGATTACTGTTTACCTAGAAATTCTAACAAAAATATGTAACAGTAAGTACATGGCCAGTAACAAAATAAATATATACAAATGAATTTTTTTCTGAACACCAATAATAACTAGTCAAAAATATAAACAAAATAGCTTTTCCTACCAATAAAAACCAATTCAAAAATATAACATAAATTAGAAAAATGAGACCTATTTACATTAAATATATATATATAATACCTAGGAATAAAACTAATGAAAAAATACAAAGAACATTTATGACTAAATCTTTAAAAGAAGATCCTCAGAGAGATTTGCTAAAGGGTACAAAATTACAGCTAGTCAGGAGGGGTAAGTTCCAGTGTTTTATACCACTGTAGGATGACTATGGTTAACAGTAATATATTATGTAGTTTCAAACAGCTAGAAGGGGGATATTGATTCCCAGCACCAAGAAATGATAAATGTTTGAAGTGATGGATGCCCTAGTTATCCTGATTTGATCACTATACATTATATGTATAGAAACATCACTAGGTATATACAATTATTACACATCAATTAAAAAAATTATCCACCTGGAATCCCTTGTTGGAAAAAAATAAAATGTAATTTAAGAAAAGAAGAACTCTCAAAATGGAGAGACATAGCATGTTCTCTTATAAAAGACTCAATAATGTAAAGATGTCACTCTCCCCATAATAAATGTATAATTTTAATGTCATCCCAACCAAAATTCCAAAATGCCTTGTTTTCTTTTTTGCACCTTGACAAAATAGACTCAAGTTCATCTGAGATGATAAATAAAAGTAGTCAAGGAAACTATGACAAAAGAGGGTGCATTTGTACTACCAGATATTAAAAATATATTATAAAACCATCCAATCTAAAACAGGGCAGTACTGACACATAAGCAGACAGATCAATGGACCGGAAGAGAAAAACTAGAAATCAAGGCCAAGCATAGGTAAAATTTAATAGGTAATTCAAGATAAAGGAGATTATAATCGAGGTTGTTAAGGGAAATAATAAACCATTCTGAAAAAAAAATAACATTAGAACTTAGCATATAATTTCTCAGTGAATAAATAAAAGAAAAATGCATGTCAACTTAATATTAAATGGATACACAGAAATATTCTACTGAATTAGAGAGATAAGTATTAAATTAAGAAATAAAAAAATACTAGAAAATAATGATCTGATACTATACTGAGAAAGGTCTCTCAAAAATATGTAAGTTGAAAACTATAAAGGAAAGAACAGATTTCAGCATATCAAAATGTAAACATGACAAACTACTGAAAACAAAAAGAAGAGGCAAGCAATAAGCTGAACAAAAATATTATCCACATATGATATATGACATTATATATAAGTTAAAGTTCTTTAAAACCAGTAAGAAAGACAAGCCAATTTTAAATGGACATAGAACTAATCACAGAAGAAGGAATGAACTTATATAAACATAAAAAGTCAGTATCACTAATAATCAAGAAAGAGTAAAACAAACAGGAAAGCATTGAAAGCTTTAAAGTAATAACAGCCAATCTCGACTACGGTATGGCGAACTCAAAACATGTACAAATAACTGGTTGGCAGCTAAATTAATACAAACTTTTCCAAAGACAAATTTGGTAAAACTGCATCTAAAACCTTAGAAGTATGCACACTGCTGTAATAGTAAAACCTCAAAATATAATCAGGGATGTTCTGAAATTTTTATTTATAAAGTTATTTGTCTCATCATTGTTTATAACACCTGCAACAATCAAGTTTATTTAGTTGCAAGGACAGGCACAAAAATATATGGGTCTTCTTGTAAAGAGAAGTGAGAAACAGAACTGGAACTGAAAACCTGGGAGAAACTGAAGTAACCTGAAGGTTCACCCATCTGTCTTTTTCATGGGCTAATCAATCAATCATATATTCTCCTTCTCTCTCTCCTCTAACTGAGTTGGTTTCTTCAACTTACTCAACAATCCTGCTCCCTCATATCTCTTGTATATGGCTTAAGGCTGCCACATCCCTTCCACTCTAGTTTCTACTTCATGGCATCTCCCAAAGAATTCTTACAGTTTCTACCCACACTCTTAATTACCTTCCTTAATTTTATACTCTCCAAAAAAGGGTGTTTGGCCCAGGGCATCTTCTCATATAAAACCACTGGTAATAAGTCATGGGCTGACTGACTCTGGCCTTGTATGTAATCCAAACAGCAGAGGTCGGGTGATCAGAAACATGAGCAAGACAAGCTCTGTGACACTTCTAGTACAGAGACACACACAGACATATACCCCAAAATTCAGGACATCACCAAAGTATCCCAATAACAGCAAACTGGCTAATAAATTGTAGCGTATCAGTAGGGAGGGAACCATGCACAGTATATTGCAAAGTGGAAAACATAGGTTATCTGACCCCAGTAAAGAAATATGAATGATAGAATTATAGTTCTCAATCTTCTTTTGGTGACTCTGTATTTTCTAAAATTTCTATAATGAATTTAGATTACTTTTACAATCAGAAGAGAGCAACCACTTACTAAGTAATTTTTTTAACTTTTTTCATTTTACTTTGTAAATAAAAAATATTTTGATCACCTTTCCAGCACCACATTTTGTGCCTTCATTAACCATCCCAGGATCTGGAACATCTGATCCTAGCTGGAAATCCACACCCCAACATGTGGTGCCTCGACTAGGCGTTTGAATAATAGCAGGCACAATTCCAAATACAGGCATTTCTTGTACATTCTCACACTGAAGCTTTCCACACAAAGCATTCCTATAAAGAGAGAGAAATAACGCAACATAAAATGCATCCAGTATATATAACAAAAGAAAAAAATTATGTATTTGCATATGGACAGAGTTTGCTGCTATGGAGGGAATCTCAACAGAGAAAGTGTATGAGAGCAACAGAGGTCAAAGTAGCTCTCTTTAAATATGGCAGAAAAGGAAAAAAAAGAGGTAAGCAGATGCTAAGATGCAAATTAGAGTACCAGGTGGTACTGATGCTTCTTCCTTGACCACACCTAATCTTCTTCACTGTCTGTCTAGAGCTCAATAGTATAACTAATAAAGTTGTTTCCAGGTATAATTTTATAAATTCTATTATACAGAAAATAACATAGCAATACCAAAATTCAATTGTGTCTTCTTAAAGAGTTATGATAAGGAAGAAATTAGATTCTATAATGCAAAATAACCATGAAAGGATTCCACCCCTCTTTGCCTGGCTAACTATTGGTTACTTATTTAAAGAGTCAATTCATTAACTCGTTAATTCATTAATTAAATATCAGAACTCTAGGAAGGCTTCCCTGACCATAATCCTTATTGCCAAGGCTGTGTGAATTAAATGCCCTTCCTATATCCTTTCATAACACTCTAGGTATTTCCAACAACAACTCCTATGATGTTATACTGAGATTTCCTCTTTAACTGATTGTCATCTGATCCAAGCACCTACTCCATATCTGAATCTTCTCTATTCTATCACTCCCCAGTCATCATTGGATATTTTTTCCCAATATCTCTAATTTACACCCTCCTGAAACTGCTCATTCTAGCTACCATCACGTTTTTGCTTATCATGTTAAAATCTACTTTTGTATAACATGTCCTCATTAGTCCCAGATCTTCCCCCAAGAGACTACACAGATATCTTTTCCTCCTTTCACACAGCAACTATTTTAGGACAATTATTATGCAGCTCCTAAATACTTACTTCACCAGGTCACTATCCTACAATCACTTTTCATGCAACAAGGACGCTCCCTCCTAAATATGTTCCAGTTTGCCTCACTGCCTCTTGAAGCATAGTGCTCAGAATGGAGCATGAAATTTCAGTGAGAGCCTGGTGAGCAAAGGAAAAAATGGAGCTCTTATTTATTCTAGATACTGTACTTCTATTAAGTTCAAGATTACAACTTTTATAACTACATTATATCACTGATGTCCTTGAATATATCACTAACTAAAACTCCTATTTAATTTTTGCATGTGCTATTAAGTCTTCATCTTCCCTTCATCCTGCATTTAAGAGTTAATAACTTTGTCCCAACTTTACATTTATTCTTATGTCACCATTTATTTGCTAGCTGACCTGAGAGAAGTTCTTAAATTTTCTGAGCTTCACCTTCTTCAGCTGAAACAATGAGATAAATGATGTCTATTTCACATAATTGGCTGAAATTAGATATGAAAACCTCAGAAACAAAGTGTAGCATAAAGTAGACCTCAGTTAAAATCTGTTGGAACCTACCAAAATTCACATTGTTATGATACACTCATACGTAGGCTTGGTGATATATTAAAGATTAAAGGAAGTTTGGTGATGTATTAAAGAGTATAGGAAAATACTCTTAGAATAAGAAAAGCTGTTACAAATCATTAAGACAAAGAAAATCACTTCAACAGGAAAATTAGCAAAGATGTAAACACGCAGCTCATAAAATAAGAAATGTAAACAGCCAACAAAACTAAGAAGAGATGTTTACTGCTGTATAATACTAACAGAAAGAAAATTCAGTTACAACCCTAGTAAAATAATTGCTTCAGGCAAGGATCGTCCATAAAGTGAAACACTGGTAGGGAACTGGATATTCATACGGCACAAAATCATCACTCCACATATTACCTGATAGCTGCAATTTTTAAAAGCATAACTCCACAATAGCAAGATCTGGTCATTGCCACTTAGTATCACTAATATTAATAAGACTTCCCAGCTCTAAGTGACTCCATGCATTGCTTATGAACATTCTCGCCAAAAATAATTAACCTAAATTCAACTAAGATTTTGGGATTAGGGCCAGGTGTGGTAGATCATACCTGCAATCCCAGCACTTTGGGAGGCCAAGGTAAGCAGATCATTTGAGATCAGGAGTTCAAGACCAGCCTGGCCAACATGGTGAAACCCCATCTCTACTGAAAATACAAAAATTAGCCAGGCGTGGTGGCACATGCCTGTAGTCCCAGCTAATCCAGAGGCTGAGGCACAAGGATCACTTGAATCTGGGAGGTGGAGGTTGCAGTGAACCGAGATCACACCACTGCACTCCAGCCTGGGTGACAGAGTAAGGCTGTATTCAAAAAAAAAAAAAAAAAAAAAAAAAAAAAGAAAGATTTTGGGCTTAACTTCTGATTTAAAGAAAATTCAGATGATAGAAACAAGTTAAGCAGCACCAAGAGGAAACTAAAACAAATCCAGAACATGAGCCTCCTGGCCCAGCCATTTCCATGAGTCGATGTCACTGAAAACAAAAAATATCAGTCTAGAAGGGTATTCTAGATTAAAAGTGACTTAAGTGACATAACAACTAAATGCAATGTGTGATCCTTGATTGAGTCCAGATGTTGAAAAATACCAGCTGTAAAAGACAATTTGAGGACACTTAGGGAAATACTGATATTGATCAGATACTAGATACCAGGAAATCATTCATTTTGCTAGGTGTGATGTGATCATGTGAATGGCCTTATTTGTTGAAGATGGATACTGAAGAATCTAGGAGTAAAGTATCGTGTCTATAATTTACTTAAAATGATTCAGCAAAATGTAGATGAAGCAAATAATGATAAAGCATTAATAATGTCTTGGTCTAGGATATACTGGTATTTATCACACTATTCTTTCTACTCCTCTGTATATTTGGAATTTCTCTTTTATAATGCTTGAAAAGATGACATTGTCTATATACTAAAAGATGACCCTTTCAGTGGAAGGAAACATGTGGCTTATGTTTATAAATGTGTATACATGTGAAAAAAAAATACAACAAAAACTTAAGGGTGTATCTCTGGATGGTAGGACCATATGAAATACTTTCTTTAAATGTTTCTAGATGTTTTGGTAGTTTCAAAGACTAGGAAAGAATTTTCTAGATTCTAGATGCATTCTACAATGAGGATGACAATAAAACAGTGATGATGACGATGATGATGAATTTGACAATGAGCCAGATATTCTTCTCAGTACTAACACCCATTAACTCATTCAGTTCAAAACAATACTTGAAAACAGGTGCCCTTATTATCCCCATTTTACAAAAGAGAAAAATGAGGTATGTAAGTGAAGTAACTTGTCCAAAGTCTCAGAGATATTAAGTGATAGAACCAGGATTCAAATCCAAAGAGTCTAACTTCAAATGTATATTCTTAATGACTATATTATTGTGTATTACTATTATAAAATGCCTCTTAAATGAGTTATTCAGTAATTTTTAAGTCTAATAAGTATAGTTGATATTTTCAACAAGATATTCATAAAAATATGACACCAGACAAGGTGTCAATTGGTTACATTAATTCTACACCCATTCATTCTTTATCCATATCATCTACACCTTCATTCATTCAGTATTTAATAGGTATTTATTATGTTTCCTCCAGACATTACGCTAAATGCAAAAGATAAATGTGTCACTGGACCGTACAGTTTAGTGAGAAAGAGGGATAACAAAAGAGCCACATAAATAATGAAACAAATACTTCCAAAGAATATTCCAGAAATGTAAAGAATTTGCTAGTAATAAAAGGGTCAAGTCATCAGGAGGGCAAAAAAATCCTAAATGTGCATGCACCTAGTAACAAATTTAAAACATACTCAGCAAAAATGTACATACCTAAAAAGAGAAACAGACAAATCCACAATCATAACTGGAGACTTCAACACACCTCTCTCGGAAATTGAAGGAACAGATACAATACACACACACCATAGATATGAAAGATTTGAATAAGACTATTAATTAATTTGACATTTATAGAATAACATCTCTAATAACTGCAGAATACACTTTTTCTTTCAATTATACATGGAACATTCACTATATATATTCATCCATATGTTGGTCCGTATGGATGAATGTTCCATGTGTAATTGAATAATGCACATCTCAGTAAATAATGCACATGTCAATAAATTCCAAAGAACTGAAGTCTCAATGGAATTGAACTAGACACCAAACCCAAATAGATAAACCAACTACTTAGGAATTAAGCAATAGGCTTTCAATAACGCATGAGTCAAAGGAAAAAATTCATAGTGTAAATCAGAAAATGTTATGAACTGAAAAATAATGAAAAGCTAACATATCAAATTCTATGAAAAAGAAGCAAACAACGTCAAGAACACCTGTCAGAGGGAGAGCTGGCCCTGTTGAGAAAGTGGAAGAACTCTTCCATAGGGAAACCACACTGCACCTGAGATCTGGAGGATGAAGAACTGAGCAGGCTAAGAGGAAAGAAGACAGCATGGTGAGCAGAGGGAACAGCAGCTGCAGAGCCCTGTAGCTGCAGACCACATGCAGGCCAGCAGGGACGGAGCCTCTCACAGAGAAGGCAATGAAGCCATGAAAATAAACAAAATTACATGGGGTGAGGGGAGAAGAAGGACATTCTACACAGTCACCAAAAAAAAGGTTTCTTCAAGAAGGAGAAAATGGCCAGCATAACTGAATGCTGCTGACAGGTCAAGTATTATAGCATGAAGACCTAAAAACGACTGTCAGATTTAGTGACATCGGGGTCATTGTTGCTATTTCTTCTTAGCAAGTACTGTTTCACTGTAGTTGCTTAGCCTAAGAATAATTCCAAATATGTAAAATGTTAGTGTGAGGAAGAAAATACCCTTAAGTTAATGAACATATGTGGATTGAGATTATAGATGACTTTTTCCTCCTTTGTAATGTTTTATTATTGTTTTATAAAAAGCAAATGTTAATTGTAGAAATATAAAATGTTTTAATTCATCATTTTGAAATTATACAAAGCTAGAAGAAAATAATGAAGTTCAGAGTTGATTCTGCAGGTACCTTTATCTGAGACTTAGTAACATAATCTTTTATTGAACGGAAAATGAAAACTGTATTTAGCTGGGGTTTTTATTATTAAACAAGGATAAACAAAGAGTCTAAAAACCACTAGATTGTAATTGCTGTCTAAAAGGACAAATTATGTTACCAGTTCTTTTCTAACACCAGAGTCTCTCTGAGGCTTTGTGTATTGTCAAATGTTTGAAAAGTTAAGTATTTAAGGGGGGAAAAAATTCAGTGGTCACAGGGAGCAGTTGTAAAAGATACTAGAGATGGCCAGGTGCGGTGGCTCATGCTTGTAATCCTGGCACTTTGAGAGGCTGAGGCAGGCAGATCACGAGGTCAGGAGATCCAGACCATCCTGGCCAACACGGTGAAACCCCATCTCTACTAAAATACAATAAATTAGCCAGATGTGGCGGCACATGCCTATATCTCCAGCTACTCCAGAGGCTGAGGCAGGGGAATCGCTTGAACCCAGGAGGCAGATGTTGCAGTGAGCCAAGATCGTGCCACTGGACTCCAGCCTGGTGACAGAGCAAGATTCCATCTCAAAAAAAAAAAAAAAAAAAAAAAGATACTAGAGATGACAACCCTTATCATCTTTCATATTCCAGTATGACCTCATCTCCACTTACCCAGTGGCACACTTCTTGTATTCATTGCCAGAGAAACCACAATTGCCAAATCTGTCACCTTTAGAATTCACTTCAATGAAACAATCTTTGGGGGCGGCCTTGGCTTCTGTAACATTAAACATTTAAAAAAGAAAAAAAGGAAAAAAACGTTATGGCAATTTAGATTTAGAAATAAAAGTATTCCCTACAACAGTCTAAACACCTGGATGAACGGCCTCAACACCTCAGAAAACCTTTCGTGCCTTACACTTAATAAGTTTTTGTCGCACGTTTCATGTGTAACAACATAATGTAAAAATAAAGCTTAAGTTACACTTTAAAGTTAGCCTAGACTCAAATACTCAGGCCCTAAAAGGAAAGCTATTAAATAATAAATTATAAATAAATTAAAAACCATGCACAGTATGGTACCATTTGCAGCATATTCATTCTCACTGCTCTCACATATAAATCAACTTCACCACTGGTTAGATCAGCTAGGAAGGGTTGGAGAAAACACTGCCAACTATTGTTTTTGTTTTTTTCATTTACCACATATGATGCTTGGTTTAGATGTCCCTCCGAATTAGATAAATTGACAACCATTCATGACAGATGACAAAGTATCAATCCATTCTTGCTTTAGTTTTTTCCTTTCTTTTTTTTTTCTAAGCGGCAGGATCTCGCTCTGTCACCCAGGCTGGAGTGCAGTGGCACATTCACAGCTTATTGTAACCTTGAACTCTTGGACTCAAGAAATCCTCCCACCTCAGCCTCCCAAATAGCTAGAACTACAGGTACATGCCACCATGCCTACTAATTTTTCTTTTTTTTCTGTAGAGATGGGCTCTTGCTATGTTGCCCGCACTGCAAAATGCATATTTTTAAATAATAAAAATGTCTTCTGGCTACTAAACTGGCTAAGTTTTAAAAATGGAAATACTTGATGTTGGAAACATTTGAAGAAATGAACAGTCACTTATAGCTAATGAAGGTATAAAGTGGTATAATATTTCTGGAGATTATGTGGAAATGTCTTAAAAGCCTTTAATACAGCAATCCTGCTTCTGGAACTTTATCCTGAAAAATAAATGGAAGCCACAACTAAACTATATAGATATTTACTGCTAACACTGTTGACTGCTTAAATAAATTATAGTACATCATGAACACAACGTTGTAGAAAAATGCTTAACATGGAAAAGTATTCACAATTTATTGTTAGTATTGAAAACAGGTAGTTACATTTTAGCTTTTTTTTTTTGAGACAAGGTCTCATTCTGTCACCCAGGCTAGAATGCAGTGGCAAGGTCATAGCTCACTGCACCCTTAACCTCCCAGGCTCAAGTGATCCTCCAGCATTAGCCTTCTAAGTAGCTAGAGTGCAGGTATGCACCACCACACGTGGCTATTTTTTTTTAAGTGAGACAACGCTCACCTTCACAGGCTAAAAGGGGGCAGGTTTTAAAGCAGTATGTCAATACGATGCAATTTTCATATATTATACACTCATATGCATAAAAAATAAGTGAAAGATGTTCATCAAATTTTCAACAGCGGTTACTTATCCAGAATATTGAGAGGAGAGGAAATATTTATTTTCTACCTTTTGCTTATTTGCATATTCAATATTTCAATATGTCCTATTCCCATTTAAGAAGTAAACCAATGTAAGTTACATTCTTTTAACAACGTCTTTGATAAATTCTAGCAACAGGTCTTCATCAGCTCACCATGCTTATGGTGGCTGAGATCATGGTTTTGCTGCTTTCTGTTGTGTGACCTCAGGCAAACCATTTAGCGCTCTGAACCCTGCCTCCCTCATAAGGTTTTTTTAAGGCCCAAATTTGATAGTAAGCCTCAATACCTTCTCTTATGTTAGATCTCAAGTTCACTTATTTAATATTTATTTGGTATTTACTAAAAATACAAGGAATTTGAGAATGCATGACCTAGTGAAGGACTTTTAAGTCTTTATTCTCCACAAGTTCAAACGTTCAAAGGAATAAGAACTAGACCCATATGTTACTATTACTAAATCTTCTAAGAAAAAAAAAAAAAACTACACCCATAACACCAGAGCTAACTGACTTATCTAAAATCAGAAGCCATCAACAGACTTCAGGTAAAATGTCTAAATACATGCATGTATTTTTCCTCCCTCCTAAAATCACACAAAAGCAAAGAAAGTAGATTTTTTTTTTAATTCATAAACCCATAGACAAATGAAACTGGGAAAGGAGACTGCACAAAACTGTAGAAGCCGAAAAGAAATTGGTTAAGTAGTAAATGACTCAATGTATCTCAGAAAACTAAATCGTGAGCTAGCAACAGAAAAAACTGAGATCAAACCTTCTTATACCGTAGAATTCCTCCAAGATAAGAAACTGGTAGTAACCGGTAACTCTGGATATAGAGAATAAGGAGGGGCAGGTGGCAGGAATAAAGAAGAAAATTTTAAAATCTGTTTAAGAAGCAGTTTGACCCAAAAGTCACCTCCCACCTTTGTGAAGCCAAGTGACTGTCTCTTCTCTACCCTGACAAAAGACTGGAGGTTTATTTTCTGGAGAGAGTAAAATACAAGGTTCTGGGACTCAGAGATATCAGGCACATTAATAAGCACAGAAAATGTTCTAAAAACAAGGGGATGAGCTGAGCATTTACCTACCTATACCCACCCTTATTCTCCCTCACTTCCTGTTTCCTTCCCAGAATGCTGCCTTGCCCCTTCAGGCTGCAGATAGATAAGGTCTTCATAAGGGAATCTAACCAGCCCAAGAGGGAAAAAGCCTAAAGATGTGGGTTTTGGCATTTCCCTAATTTAAAAGTTCAGCCATATCACCCCATCTGCTACTTACTCCCCTCTCTTAGACCAAGGACTATCAGAGAGCTGAGGAACATGGCTGACGTGAAAGACAGAAATTCAAGCAAAGAAAAAAGGTAATGTGGAACAGAGGTTACACAGAAGAAAGAAAACTTTTTAAAAATTGTGATTAATATACTGACAGACATGAGAGAAGATGTTTCATGCATGGAATAAAAACAGATTATTTCAGGCCAGGCGCTGTGGCTCAGGCCTGTAATCCCAGCACTGTGGGAGGACAAGGCAGGTGGATCACGAGGTCCGGAGATCAAGACTATCCTGGCCAATATGGTGAAACCATGTCTCTACTAAAATACAAAAAATTAGCTGGACGTGGTCGCACCCGCCTGTAATCCCAGCTACTCAGGAGGCAGAGGAATCACTTGAACCCAGGAGGTGGAGATTGCAGTGTGCCAAGATGGTGCCACTGCACTCCAGCTGGGCAATAGAGCAAGACTCTGTCTCAAAAAAAAAAAAAAAAAAGGAAGATTATTTTTTAAAAAGATATGGGGGAAAAACTCAGAGAACATAAAAGAGTTCCTGAAAACTGAAATCATAGTACCTGAAATGAAAAACGAAATAAAAGAATTAAAAGATAAAGTTGAAGAAGGTGCTCAGAAAGTAGGTCAAAAAGAAAAACACAGATAAAAAAACAGGAAAGATAAGAAAATCCAGGAAATCCAATATCCAAGGAAATCTAGGAAATCCAATATCCAAATAATATATGATCCAGGAAAAGAAATCACACCAAAAAAATGAAAGGGAAGAAATTTCCAGAACTAAAAAAAATGAGTTACCAGATTGAATGTACACAGCACAGTAAATAAAAACATACCCATATCAAAGCATATCACCTTGAAGAGGTGATTCTCCAAGCTTTTTCAGAGGGGATAAGGGGAAAGCTAGGTACAAAAATCAGAATGGCTTCAGAGTTTTCAACAACAACTCTGTAAACCGGAAGACAATAAAGCAATGGCTTCAAAACTGTGATGGAAAATGGTTTCAATCCCCATCAAACTACCAATCAAGTATTTAGTCCAAATAAAAGCATTTTCATACTTGCAGGATCTCAAAAAGTTTACCTCTAATTCACCCTATTAGTTTCAGTAGGAAACTACTGAAAGGAAAGCTCCATGTAAAGGAGGAAATAAACCAAGAAAGAGGGTAATATGGGAAACGCAAACAGGAGACTCAAAAGAGAGAGAGCCAACAATTCACCTCCGGGTTATGGTGAAAGATCTCAGGGTAAATACTGAGAGTAGAAATACAGAGTGTGATGGTTAATTTGTGTCAACTTAACTGGGCAATAGGGCACCAAGATGTTTGGTCAAACATTATTCTGGGTGTTTCCGTGAAGATGCTTTGGAATGAGATTAACATTTAACTTGGTAGACGGTATAAAGCAGACTGCCCTCCTTACTATGGAACCCCTCACCCACTCAATTGAAGGTCTAACCAGAACAAAAAGGTTGACACTCCCTTGAATAAGAGAGAATTCTTCCCGATGGTCTTCAAACTGGGATATTGGCTCTTGCTGGGTCTTGTCCTGCTGGCCTTTGGAATGCTACTTACACTATTGGCAATCACGGTTTTTAGGCCTTCAAACTTAGACTGCAACTAAACCATCATCTCTCCTGTGTCTCCAGCTTGCCAACTCATCCTATAAATCTGGGATTTTCAGTTGCTAACCATAATCACATGAGCCAATTGCTTATAATAAATAAATAAACATATATATAATATGGATAGATCCAATTGCTATTGCAGCCTAACTAATTCAGATTTTGGACCAACAATGGTTCCAGAGGAACAGAACTTTGAGAATGGGTTTTCTTAATCAGTTCCAAGGTTTCTAGAATGGGCTATCTAATCTGATTAGATTTTTAAAGACACTTATGACTCTATTTCCAAAAGTAAACACAGTACTGATAGTTCATGGCATGATATGGTAATTGCAGTACAAAAAAATATCACCTCTAGAGACTCCTAATCAGACACTTACAAGAAGCAAGGATCTGGGTAACTATGTATATGATACCTTCAAACATTTTTCTCATACTAACAATATGAGATTGCCTGGTTGCTCCTTATTTAATTGGACAAATTAGGGAAAGAAGATAATAAGCTTAGGGATTCCTAGTTCAAGCACCATATAAGTGACCTGAAAGTTTCTGTGTGTGCCCTAAAGGACAGCCATATCGCCTGTAGTTGCAGAGCTGAGACTGCTGAAAATCAAACCCAGAATCTTATCCTGTGACTGGCTGAAAGCAAATTGAACTCCTAGCCTTGTAGGGTATCTACTGTTAAATTGAGGGTACTGATCAGTAAGGAAAAGGAACTGGATCTTGAAAGTTGGAATGAGGACATGTGGGGTGACCTTGATGGAGCTGGGTACACTGAGCCTCTGAATTTTTTTTTTTTTTTTTTTTTTTTTTGGAAAAGAGTCTTGCTCTGTTGCCCAGGCTGGAATGCAATAGCACAAATCTCAGCTCACTGCAACCTTCACCTCCCTGCAACCTTCACCTCCCAGGTTCAAGTGATTCTCCTGCCTCAGCCTCCCAAGTAGCTGGGACTACAGATGTGCACCACCTCATCCAGCTAACTTTTGTGTTTTTAACGGAGATGCAGTTTTGCCATGTTGGCCAGGCTGGTCTCTAACTCCTGACCTCAAGTGATCTGCCTGCCTCACCCTCCCAAAGTGCTGAGATTACAGGCGTGAGTCACAGCACCCAGCTGAGCCTCTAAATTCTGATGAGTCGTCTTTGCCAGTAGAAACACCTCGCTACCATCTGAGAGGACTAACCCTGCATTGCCTGAGGAAACTGTAATAGTCTCCCCGGAGGCAGCTGCCATGCAAGGCAATGCCAATTTCCCTCAGGATCCACCTCCAACAACCCTCATTACTTCTAAACCTATAACCACACTCGAGTCATAGAAAATGCCCCTAAAGGTGAAGTACTAAGTACGACTCATTAGGAAATTCACCACACTCCAAGACTACCTGAGTTTTCTAATTTACACAGACAGAAATCCAGGGAACATGTGTGGGAAGGGATATTAGGGTGTGAGATAATGGGGAGGAACATAAAGGTGAATTGGGATGAATTTATCAATGTAGACTCGCAAAGCAGGGGGTCTGCACGAATGCTGCCATTCAGGGAGTTAGAAAGGTCTCTAACAATTTGTTCAGTTGGTTGACTGAAACGTGAATCAAAAGGCAGCTCACAGTGAGCAAGCTGGAAATGCAGGGCCTATCTCAGTTTAATGCAGAGAAAAGGATTCAGAGTCTGAGGGTGACTAAAATGTTGGAGTAGATGTGTCACTTAAGACCTATTTACCCACCCTGGAAGAATCCAGAAAACACACCTTTCACCAAGACTGTAAGAAATAAGTTTGTAAGGGGAGCCCCAGCATCCTTGAAGAGCTCTGTGATCGCTCTTATCTGAAGGCCAGACCTTAGAGTAGGAACTATGGCCACTGAGTTGGGAAACACAAATACAATGAAAGTATCAGATGCTAGGTGATAGGAAAGTGTCAACATTCAACCACAAAAGGCAAGGTGGGCATGGTTACCATAATGAACATCAAAGTCAAAGCAGCAATCAGAATAACCTGACCCATTCCACAAATTATGGCATTGGCTAGTTGATCACACTGTTTCTGTCTAGAGTAGAAGGAAGACAGGAAGGTTGCCATAGTCTTACTTGATCTGTACAAGTAAGAAAATTCTAGGCCAAGTAAACAAAAGTCTAACTTCAATCATAAAAACAGAAAGTCACAGCCTCTTAATCAATTCCTTGACTTGAGCCAGTTTACAGAAACAGAAACTCTCAAATAAAGGTGGGGTAGGTCTCCCTAAGGAATAACCCCCCATACACTGCCAAAAATTTATACTATTAATCATTATTCCAGACATTTCCAAGGGATCTATGGCCTTTTACCAGGACAATTATTATGTAATGAACATTTGCATACCCTTTCAATGTTTATATACCACACAATTCATCTGTTGAAGCCCTAACCCCAGTGTGATGGTATTTAGAGATGGGCCCTTTGGGAGGTAATCAGAGTTAGGTGGGATCATGAGGATGGGACCCTTATGATAGGATTGGTGGCCTTATAAGAAGAAGAGAGAGAGACCCCTCATGAAGAATCAAATAGACTGGCACTTTGATCTTAGACTCCCCAGCCTCTAGAACTCTGAGAAGTAAGTGCCTGCCATTTAAGCCACACAGTTTACAGTATATCTTGTTAGAGCAGCCTGCTATGGTTTAAATGTTTGTCCTCTCTAAAATTTATGTTGAAATTTAATTGTCATTGTGACAGTATTAAGAGGTGGGACCTTTAAAAGGTGATGAGGCCATGATGGCTCTGCCTTCATGGATAAGATTAATATTATTATAAAAGGGTGTGTTTGGCCCCACTTTGTGTCTCTTGCCCAACCACCTTCCATCATGTGATGACTCAGTAAAATGACCCTCATCAGATGCTAGCACCTTGATCTTGGACTTCAAGTCTCCAGGAATGTGAGCCAATAAATTTCTGTTTACTATTAATTACCTAGTCTGTGGTATTTTGTTATAATAGCACAAAACAGACTGAGACAAAATTGATCAGACTAAGATACTGTGCACGGAGAAAATGGAAATAATTAGACCTTTCAGGAACACAGAACCCTATATCTGAAATGATAATTCACCAGACCCAAAATGTCACCGTGGTCAACAAGTCAGAGTAGGGGCTTATGAAAGTCAGGTGATTGATGAAGTTTTACCTCAAGTCCAACTCACAGCAGGCCTAGTGGGTTCCTAAACCCACCTTGTGGGTTTTTTCCCATAGTTCCAGAATGCATAATTGAAACAGACACACTCAGCAGCTGGCAGAGTCACCACACTGGTTCCCTGACCTGTGCAGTGATGGCTATTATGGTCAGGTGGAACCCACTAGAACTGACTCTACCTAGGAAAATAGTAAGCCAAAAGCAATATCACATCTCTGGAGGGAATGCAGAGATTCGTGCCAACATCAAGGACTTGAAAGATGCAGGGGTGAGGACTCTCATCACATCTTCATTCAACTTGCATATCTGGCCTGGTCTCCAAGATAGACAGATCTTGGAGAATTATAGTGGATTATTATAAGCTTAGCTAAGTGGTGACCCCAACTGAAGCTGCTGTACCAAATGTACTTCATTGCTTGAGCAAATTAACACATTCCCTAATACATGGTATGCAGCTACGATCTGAAAAATACCTTTACCTATACCCATCCACGCAGCCTACCAGAAGTAGCTGCTTTCAGCTGGCAAGGCCAGAAATACATCTTCACTGTCCTACTTAGGAGGAATATCAACTCTATAGTTCCATGTCATAATTTAGTTTTAGGGATCTTGATTGCCTTTCCCTTCCGTAAAATATCACACTAGGTCACTGAAGACATTACGCTCGTTAGACCTAATAAGCAAGAAGAAGCAACCACTCTTGACACTGGTAAGATATTTGCATGACAGAAAGTAGAAAATAAATCTGACTAAAATTCAGGGGCCTTCTACCTCAGTGAAATTTCTAGATGTCCAGTGCTATGGGGCATGTCAAGACATCCTTTCTAAGAGGAAGGAGAAGTTGCATCTGGCCACTCCCACAGCCAACAGAATGGCACAATACTTTGAAGGTTAAATGTTCCTCATTTGGTTGCCTAACTCTGGCCCATTTACCCAGTGACCCAAAAAGCTGCTAGTTTTGAGCTGGGCCCAGAACAAAGGGAAATTCTGCAATAGGTCCAGGCTGTCAGGCAAGATGCTCTGTTGCTTAGGCCACTTGATCAAGCAGATCAAACAGTGCTTGAAGCAGCAGTGACAGGCAGAAGCAACAGTGACAGACAGAAATGTCTAGAGCCTCTGACAGTTCCCTATAGGTCAGGTAGAGTGCAGGCATTGAGGATTTTGGAGCAAAACTTTGTGATCCTCTGTGAATAACTACTCTCCTTTTGAAAAACAACTATTGGTCTACTACTGGACCTTAAAGTAGAAACTGAACATTTAACCATTGGCCACCAAGTTACTATTCAACCTGAGCAGCCCGTCATAAACTGGATGTCATCTGACTCGCCAAGCTACAAAGCTGGGCATGTGCAGCAGCACTCCATCACGAAATGGAAGTGCTACGTATGTAATTGGGCCCAAACAAGGCCTGGAAGGCACAAGTTACATAAAGAAGTGGCCCAAATGCCCCTGCTCCCCATTCCTGCTACGCTACATTTTCTTTCCTAGCCAGCACCTATGACCTTGGGGGAATTTCCTACCCATCAGGTGACAGTAGAGAAGGAGACAGGGACCTGGTTTGCAGATGGTTCTACATAATATGAAGAACCGAAAGTGGATGAATGTAGAACTACAGCCCCTTTCTGGGTCATCCCTGAAGTCCACCTGACTGTTCACTTTCCTTGAAGAAGAAATAGCCAGACGTGATTATATACCAATTTATGGGCTATAGCCAATGACTGGGTGGTATGGCAAAGATATTCGTGTCCTATGTAAATGTTTGCCAAAGAGTGATCTCAGCAGAGGAGAATTTTAATAATCAAGTAGAGAAGATGACTCACTCTTTCCCCAGCCACCTATTCTCATCTATGGGCTCATGAACCAAGTACTCACAATGGCAGGGTTAGAGGTATGCATGGGCTCAGCATCATGGACTTCCTCTCAACAACTGACCTGGCTATTGCTGCTGCTAAGTGCCAAATTCTCCAGTAGCAAAATCCAATCCTGAGTCCCAAATATGGCACCATTCCCTAGGTTAGTCAGTCAGCTGCCTGGTGGCAAGCTAATTACATTTCTCTCTTTCCATCGTGAAAGAGACATAGCTTTGTTCTTACTGGGATAGACACATACTCTTTATATAGATTTGACACCTCTGTAGCAACACTTCTGTGAACTACCAAAACTACTTTCTGTGGACGTACAGAATTCCCCCCACCACCAACATTATAATATTCTACATAGCACTACTTCAGACCAAAGAATCCACTTGATAGCAAATGAAGTAAGGCAATGGGCCCATGCACATGGAATTCACTGGCCTTACCATGTTCCTTCCCCAACCTCCTGAAGCAGCTGGCTGATAGCATGGTGGAAATGCCTTTTGGAGACTCAGTTACAGTGCCACTAGGTAGCAATACCTTACAGTGCTGGGGCAAGGTCCTCCAAAAGGCTGTATATGCTCTCACTCAGCAGCCAACATCTAATGCTGTTTTTCCCACAAACAGGATTCATGTGTCCAGGTATCAAGGGGTGGAAATGTGAGGAGCACCACTCACCATTATCCATAGTGACTCATTAGCAAAATTTTGTTTTCTGTTCCCATGACTTTATGCTCTGCTGGCCTAGAGGCCTTAGTTCCACAGGGGGGAATGCTACCACCAGGAACCGCAACAATGATTCCACTGAACTAGAAATTAAGCCAGGGGCCCAGCCACATTGGCTCCTCATACCTCTGAGTCAACAGGCAAAGAAGGCAGTTTCTATGCCAGGTAGAATTACTGATCTGAACTACCAAAGGGAAATTGGACTACTACTCCACAATGGAGGCAAGGAAGAGTATGTCTAGAATGCAGGAGATCCCTTAAAGCATCTCTTAGTATCACTATGCTCCATGATTAAATTCAAGTTCAATGGTAACAACCCAATCTAGGCAGGACAGTTTGGGTCACCCTAACAGGTAAAGAACCACAAACAGCTAATGTGCTGTTGAAGGCAAAGGGAATACAGAATGGGTAGAAGTTAGTTATAAATACCAGCTACAACCACATGACCAGTTACAGAAGCAAAGACTGTTTCATTAAGAATAGGTGTGTGTGTGTGTGTGTGTGTGTGTGTGTGTGTGTGTTAAGAGAGTGTGTGTGTGTATACATATACACATGTATTGAGCAAATATGTTTTCATTCCTTACACCTTTATCATGCAACATAAGATCTATTGACTTGATATTACAGTAT
>CAUYLG010014394.1:0-94522 GCA_963573385.1 Cacajao melanocephalus
ATGAAATGCTAATGAGAATAAACAGCTTAGAGAAGAATATAAACAACTTGATGTAGCTGAAAAACTCAACACGAGAACTTCACAAAGCATGCACAAGTTTAAATAGGCAAATCAACCAAGCAGAAGAAAGGATATCAGAGACTGAAGATCAACTCACTGAAATAAAACAAGAAGGCAAGATTAGAGAAAAAAGAGTGAAAAGAAATGAACAAAACCTCCAAGGTATATGGGACTATGTGAAAAGACCTAATCTACGTTTGATAGGTGTACATGAATTTGACGGAGAGAATGAATCCAAGCTGTAAAACACTCTTCAGGATATTATCCAGGAGAATTTCCCCAACCTGGCAAGGCAGGCCAACATTCAAGTCCAGGAAATACAGAGAACACCACAAAGATATTCCTCAAGAAGAGGAACCCCAAGGCACATAATCGTCAGATTTACCAGGGTTGAAATAAGGGAAAAAGTGCTAACGGCAGCCAGAAAGGTCGGGATACCCACAAAGGGAAGCCCATCAGACTCACAGCAGATGTCTCGGCAGAAATCTTACAAGCCAGAATAGAGTGGGGGCCAATATTTAACATCCTTAAAGAAAAGAACTTCCAACCTAGAATTTCATATGTAGCTAAACTAAATTCGTAAGTGAAAGAGAAATAAAATCCTTTATGGACAAAAATCTGAGAGATTTCATGACCACCAGGCCTGCCTTACAACAGCTCTTGAAATAAACACTAAACATGGAAAGGAACAACCAGTACCAGCCACTCCAAAAATGTACCAAATGGTAAACACCATTGACATAATGAAGAACCTGCATCAACTAACGGGTAAAATAACCAGCTGGCATTAAAATGACAGGATCAAATTCACACAAAACATTATTAACCTTAAATGTAAATGGACTAAATGCCCCAATCAAAAGACTGGCAACTTGAATAAAAAGTCAAGACCCATCAGTGTGCTATATTCAGGAAACCCATCTCATGTGCAAGGACACATATAGGCTCAAAATAAAGGGATGGAGGAAGATTTACAAGCAAATGGAGAGCAAAAAAAAAAAAAGGAGTTGCAATCTTAGACTCTGATAAAATGGACTTTAAACCAACAAAGATCAAAACAGCCAAAAAAGGGCATTACATAATGGTAAAAGGATCAACGCAACAAGAAGAGCTAACAATCCTAAATATATATGCACCCAATACAGGAGCACCCAGATACATAAAGCAAGTTCTTAATGACCTACAGAGAGACTGAGACTCCCACACAATAGTAGTAGGAGACGTTAACACTCCACTGCCAATATTAGACAGATCAACAAGACAGAAAATTAACAAGGATATCCAGGACTTGAACTCAGATCTGGACCAAGTGGACCTAATAACATCTACAGAACTCTCCACCACAAATCAACAGAATATACATTCTTCTCAGCACCACATCACACCTACTCTAAAATTGACCACATAATTGGAAGTAAATCACTCCTCAACAAATACAAAAGAACGGAAATCATAACAGTCTCTCAGACCACAGTGCAATCAAATTAGAACTAAGGATTAAGAAACTACCTCAGAACTGCACAACTTCATGGAAACCGAACAACTGGCTCCTGAATATCGACTGGATAAACAATGAAATGAAGGCAGAAATAAAGATGTTCTTTGAAACCAATGAGAACGAAGATACAATGTACCAGAATCTCTGGGACACATTTAAAGCAGTGTCTAGAGGGAAATTTACAGCAATAAATGCTCATTATGAGAAGCGAGGAAAGATCTAAAATCGACACCCTATCATCGAAATCGAAAGAACTAGAGGAGCAAGATCAAAAATACTCAAAAGCTAGCAGAAGATAAGAAATAACTAGATCAGAGCAGAACAGAAGGAGACAGAGACACCAAAAAAATCCTTCAAAAAAAATCAATAAATCCAGGAGCTGTTTTTTCGAAAAGATCAACAAAATAGACAAACCATTAGCCAGATTAATAAAAAAGAAAAGAGAGAAGAATCAAATAGATGCAATAAAGGCGATAAAGGTGATATTACCACCAATTCCAGAGAAATACAAACCACCATCAGAGATTACTACAAACAACTCTATGCACATATACCAGTAAACCTGGAAGAAATGGACACATTCCTGGATACCTGAACCCTCCTAAGCCTAAACCAGGAAGAAGTTGAAACCCTGAATAGACCAATAACAAGGTCTGAAGTTGAGGCAGCAGTTAACAGCCTACCAAACAAAAAAAGCCCAGGTCCAGATGGGTTCAAACCTAAATTCTACCAGATGTGACGAGCCGGTACCACTCTTTCTGACACTATTCCAAACAATACACAAAGAGGGAATCCTTCCCAAATCATTTTATGAGACCAACATCACTCTGATACCAAAATCCGGCAGAGACTCAACAAAAAAAGAAAACTTCAGGCCAATATCTATGACGAACACAGACGCAAAAATCTTCAATAAAATACTGGCAAACCGACTGCAACAGCACATCAAAAAGCTTATCCATCAAGATCAAGTGGACTTCATCCTGGGGATGCAAGGCTGGTTCAAGATACACAAGTCTATAAATGTAATCCACCACATAAACAGAATCAAAGACAAAAACCACATGATTATCTCAATAGATGCAGAGAAGGCCTTCGACAAAATTCAACAGCACTTTATGCTAAAAACTCTCAATAAACTATGTATCGATGGAATGTATCTCAAAATAATAAAAGCTGTTTACAACAAACCCACAGCCAATATCATACTGAATAGGCAAAAACTGGAAGCATTCCCTTTCAAATCTGGCACTAGACAAGGATGCCCTCTCTCATCACACCTATTCAATATAGTATTGGAAGTTCTAGCCAGAGCAATTAGGCAAGAAAAAGAAATAAAGAGTATTCAGTTAGGAAAGGAGGAAGCCAAATTGTCTCTATTTGCAGATGACATGATTGTATATTTAGAAGACCCCATTGTCTCAACTCAAAATCTCCTGAAACTAATAAGCAACTTCAGCAAAGTCTCCGGATACAAAATCAATGTGCAAAAATCACAAACATTCCTATACACCAATAACAGACTTAAAGAGAGCCAAATCAAGAATGAACTGCCATTCAAAATTCCTACAAAGAGAATAAAATACCTAGGAATACAACTAACAAAGGATGTAAAGGATCTCTTCAAGGAGAACTACAAACCACTGCTCAATGAAATAAGAGAGGACACAAACAGGTGGAAAAACATCCCATGTTCATGGTTAGGAAGAATCAACATTGTGAAAATGGCCATACTGCCCAAAATAAGTTATAGATTCAACACTATCCCCAACAAGCTACCTATGACCTTCTTCACAGAACTGGAAAAAAACACCTTAAACTTCATATGGAACCAAAAGAGAGTCCACATAGACAAGACAATATTAAGCAAAAAGAACAAAGCTGGAGGCATCACATTACCTGACTTCAAACTATACTACAAGGCTACAGTAATCAAAACAGCATGGTATTGGTACCAAAACAGAGAGATAGACCAGTGAAACAGAACAGAGGCTTGGCTTGGAGGCAACACCACACATCTACAACCATTGGATCTTTGACAAACCTGACAAAAGCAATGGGGGAAGGATTCCCTATTTAATAAACGGTGCTGGGAAAACTGGTTAGCCATGTGTATAAAGCAGAAACTGGACCCCTTCCTGACACCTTACACTAAAATTAACTCCAGATGTATTAAAGACTTAAACATAAGACCTAACACCATAAAAACCCTAGAAGAAAACCTGGGCATAACCATTTAGGACACAGGCATAGGCAAGGACTTCAGGACTAAAACACCAAAAGCATTGGCAACAAAAGCCAAAATAGGTAAATAGGATCTAATTAAACTCCAGAGCTTCTGTACAGCAAAAGAAACAAGAATAGGAAAAAATTTTTGCAGTCTACCCATCTGACAAAGGGCTAATATCCGGAATCTACACAGAACTAAAACATTTGCAAGAAAAAAATGAACAAACCCATTCAAAAGTGGGCAAAGCATATGAACAGACACTTTTCGAAAGAAGACATATCTGAGGCCAAAAAAACATATGAAAAATTACTCATCATCATTGGTCATTAGAGAAATGCAAATCAAAACCACATTGAGATACCATCTCATGCCAGTTACAATGGCAATCATTAAGAAATCTGGAGACAACAGATGCTGGAGAGGATGTGGAGAAACAGGAACACTTTTATACTGTCAGTGGGAGTGTAAATTAGTTCAACCATTGTGGAAGACAGTGTGGCGATTCCTCAAGGATCTAGAAATAGAAATTACATTTGACCCAGCAATCCCATTACTGGGTATATATCCAAAGGATTATAAATCATTCTATTATAAAGACACATGCACACATATGTTCACTGCGGCACTGTTTACAGTAGCTAAGACCTGGAACCAACCCAAATGCCCATCAATGATAGACTGGACAGGGAAAATGTGGCACATATACACCATCAAATACTATGCAGCCATAAAAAAGAATGACTTCGTGTCTTTGTAGGGACATGGATGAATCTGGAAACCATCATTCTCAGCAAACTGACACAAGAACAGAAAATCAAACATTGCATGTTCCCACTCAAAGGCAGGTGTTGAACAATGAGAACACATGGACAAAGGGAGGGGAGCATCACTCAATGGTGTCTGCTGTGGGGGTGGCTAGGGAGGGACAGTGGGGGGTGTGGAGGTTGTGGAGAGATAACATGGGGAGAAATGCTAGATGTAGGTGATAGGGGGATGGAGGCAGCTAACAACATTGCCATGTATGTACCTATCCAACAATCCTGCATGATTTGCACATGTACCCCAGAACCTAATGAAAACAATAAAAAATAAAAATAAAATATAAAAAAGTTATATCCTCAAAAAAAAGAAAGAAAATACAATAATAAATTTCAATAATCTTCCTTAATATCTTTATCACATTTCCTGTAAAATGTATACCTATAATCTACTTAGAAATTTCATGAACAATAAATTGCACCGGGTAAAATGTTTAAAAAAAAAAAAAAAGGAAATTCTGAAACACATTAGAGTATGGATGAACTGTGAAGACTGTTTAGTGAAATAAACCAGTCACCAAAGGATGAATATTGTATGATTCTACTTATAAGAAGGATCTCATATAATTCCTGTAGCCCAATTCATATAAAGAAAAAGTAGAATGCTGGTTGCCAGGGACTGGGAGGATGGGAGACGGAGTAGTTATTGTTTAATGGGTACTGAATATCAGCTTAGGAAGATGAAAAAGTTCTGGAGATAAAAACAGTGATAATGATTGGGCAATGTCAAGGTATTTAATGCCAATGAAATCTATCCTTAAAAATAGTGCAAATGGTAAATTTAACGTGGGTATCCCTACAATTTTGAAAAGTATAGACCATTCATCAATTTCAATCAATTTATTTCCAAAAATAACTGCAACTTCCCAATTTGAACTGATTTATCCTACAAATTACTTGTAGCAACTTACCACACTTAGTTCTTTGGTGTTTTTAAAATTTTTGAAAACAAGATCTGCTACACATTGCTTTCCTAAAATTTTACTTTTATAGCTGAGAACAGCTAATTGTTATATTTGCCTTTAAAGTTTCCAGATTAACATGACAGCCATGTATCTATTTTATGAAATTATACAGCTCTGTGCACTGATTTCTTACTACAATTTACCTAATATTATTTTCTAAAGAGAATCCTAGTGCAGCCATGAGGTAGTTTCTGAGTTCGCATCTTTTATCTGCCAAATCTACCCTCTGCTACTCCCCTATACAATGATGTCATCTCCATTCCACTCAACCTCAAACATACAAGGGCTGAAACTAACATATCTTTTAGGGATTATTACTAAAAAGCATAAGTAACAATATTTATTAAGAGACTTAAGGATAGTTTTTCAATCAGTAAGAGTGGTTTTCCTGCCATTTTAAGTCAGAAGGTAATTTCTTTAATACAAAAAAAATCACATTTTCAAACAAAAAACTATGCAATGTTGATTTAGAATACAGATGGCAGAATTATTATAAATTCAGTAATGTTTTTAATGTTTTAAAATGTATTTGTACTTAATCACAATATTTACACAACAATAAGGGACACAGCATGTATATACAGCAAAGCATTTTTCAGTTTACATGTAATATTTTGAGTACTGTTTATAAATTCATTAATTCTTTTCAATAATCATACTGTGGGATATTTTAACATATTCTAAAAATTCACCATTTGATAGAGACAACCCATTACCATTATAAAGAAAAAAAAAAGGAAGGAAGGAAGGGAGCAAGGGAAGAAGGGACGGGGGGAGGGGGGGAGGGAGGGAGGCAGGAAGGAAGGGAGGGAGGGAGGCACTTTTTGCCCATCCTCTGTCCACTGATCCATCTTTCCACTTATATTATCTCCCACTGACTCAATTTTAAATAATTACATGAGATGCAGTCCTATATATACATTACATATTTGATACAGATGATAAACATTATACAGTATACTCTAATATAGGATCGATAGGAGCTATTTCTCTCTACTTTCAGCATCAGGATAGGATTGGTAACACATTTCTTTTAATAAGAAATTATATCTTAAAACATGGTTCTAATGTGTTTTTCATATTCCATCTTCAACCATCTTGCATATCAACATATTATTGCACTCCTATTTGCTTAATATTTTCAAATATTTTTTCAAGTTATTAAACTTTTTCTTAAATTAATTTTAAAGGAAATCTTTATATCCCTACCATAAAAAAAAATCCAGAGTCATGTATTATAAATATAAGAGAAACGTAAGAACCAAAATAAGATACCGTTAAATTCTAATGACAAACTGCCTCTTGCTCATTTTTAAAATTATGAATTACTGTAAAGATACAGAGTATTACTGAGGAAAGAAAGCCACCATCCACCTTTCTTTTATCAAACAAATATTGATAAAATTGAAATCTTAACATTTCTCAGTAATTCACTGTATATTTAAAGTAATTCATAATCTTAAAAATATTAACATGAAAAGTTTCCATTTTATCTTCCCCCAAGCCACTTTGGTATATTTTCTTATATACAACAAACATACAGTGTAGTTTTGTTTGTAAAATTTCCATCAATAACTTCATATTGTACATATCCTTCTACAGTTTACTTTTTGCATTCAATTTTGTTTTAAAAATGTATCCATTCAAGTTAATACATCTTGATAGTTCATTTAAACTGCCCAATAACAAACACTGTATGTATTAGGTGAGTGCAAAAGTAATTGCGATTTTTGCATTGCAGGAATTTGGTGTTTGATACTGGAATATATTCTTAAATAAATGTGGTTATGTTTTACCTCATTTTAATGGGCATTTCTCATTTTATTTATTTATTTTTTTTGCTAATTACTTATTACTTTCTTTTTTTTTTTTAGACTATGGAAATGATGTTACACAAAAAGGAAATTCAAAGCACTCTGGGAGGCTGAGGCGGGCAGATCACTTAAGGTCAGCAGTTTGAGACCAGCCAGGCCAACATGGTAAAACCCCATCTCTATTAAAAATACAAAAATTAGCCAAGAATGGTGGTGGGCACCTATAATCCCAGCTACTTGGGAGGCTCAGGCAGGAGAATCGCTTCAATCTGGGAAGTGGAAGTTGCACTGCACTCCAGCCTGGGCAACAGATGAGACTCTCTCCAAAACAAAAATAAAAACAAAAAGCAAATTCAAGCAATTTTTTCTTATTTGAGTTCAAAATGGGTCATACAGCAGCAGAGACAACTCACAACATCAACAATACATTTGGCCCAGGAACTGCTAATGAACATAAAGTATGGTGGTGGTTCAAGGAGTTTTGCAAAGGAGATGAGATCCTTAAAGATGAGGAGCGTAGTGGCTAGACATGGGAAGTTGACAACGACCAACTGAGCACATTCACTGAAGCTGATCCTCATACAACTATAGGTGAAATTGCCAAAGAACTGAACTTTGACCATTCTGTGGTTGTTTGGAATTTGAAACACATGGGAAAGGTGAAAAAGCTCAGTAAGTGGATGCCTCATGATCTGATCAAGAATCAAAAAAAAAAATTGTCATTTTGAAGTGTCATCTTTTTTTATGCAACAAGAAACCAACTCTCAACCAGATTATGACATGTGACGAAAAGTGGATTTTATACAACAACTGGTGACAACCAGCTACAAAGCACTTCCCAAAGCCAAACTTGCACCCAAAAAAGGTCATAGTTATTGTTTGGTGGTCTGCTGCCCGTCCACTACAACTTTCTGAATCCCACTGAAATCATTACATCTAAGAAGTATGCTCAGCAAACTGATCAGACACAGCAAAGACTGCAATGCCTGCAGCTGGCATTGGTAAACAGAAAGGGCTTAATTCTTCTCCGTGACAATGCCCAACCGCACATCGCACAACCAACACTTCAAAAGTTGAACGAATTGGGCAATGATCTCATAAACTAGAGGGTAAGAGCATTTTGTTCGCAAAGCTACCATGTACATTTCGAGAAAGTAAGCTATGAAACACTATATAATTAGTAGCAGCATTATTAAAAAGATATCTGAATAATTTGAGAGGTCAGATAACATATTAACACATAGGGTTTCTAAAAAACATTTATGTATAAACCATTATGGCTCTTCAGTTCCTCATAAAGGAATAAGTAAACATAAGACAACTTATTTGCCCTAAGTTTCATAGGTAAAGATGAGACACTTATTAAATATGCTTGCTGAGAAAATTTTAAAGAAAACAATGGTATGTCAACTGGTAACACTAGTACAGAGAAGACTGAATTATGATTGTTTTTAACAGCAACAATTTCTTAATACAAATATTAAAGTCCTAGTTCAGTGGTTCACACCTGTAATCTCCTAATACGTTGGAGGCTGAAGCAGGAGGACTGCTTGAGCCCAGGAGCTCCAGACCAGCATGAGCAACAGAGATGCCATCTTTACAAAAAATTTTTAAAAATTAGCCCAGCATGGTGACATACACCTACAGTCCCAGCTACTGGCAAGGCTGAGGTGGGAGAATCACTTAATTCCAGGAGGTCAACACTGCAATGAGCCGTGATCGTACCACTACACTCCAGCCTTGGCAACAGAGGGAGACCGTGTCTCGAAATAAAGAAAAAATGTATTAAATTTTTTCCTTTGGACAAATTCAATCTAAATTTAAAAATCATGTGGAAAGTAAAAAGGTTATTGCTTTTATTTGTGAACAAAAAGGAAGACAACTACTGACTTAACATATAACTGCCTTGGAGGAGGTCAGTTTAAATTATCTACAAGGCACAGATGGAACTACATTTGTAGCACTCCAGTAGGATCTGAACTATAGTGTCATAGGATTAAGTGAATCTCTTCTGGAAAAAGATTAGGGCATGGAAGATTTCTAAAAAAGCAGAGGGTGGGGAGTGGAATGAAAGAGAAAATGAGCATTTATTTTATATTTACTCTTCTGGGCACTGTTTTAACTATACAGTTCTTCAAACATCAACAAAAATCCCGTAAGGTGGGCCTTGTGATCTCTTTTTTAAAAACACTAAAAACAAAAAACAAACAAAAAAAAAACCTAAGTCCAAAGAAGTGGCTGAAACTCCTAACCAAAGCTAAAAGCTGAGTTTTTCTTCCTTTGGACAAATTCAATTTAAATTTAAAAATCATGTGGAAAGTAAAAAAGGCTCTTGCTTTTATTTGTGAACAAAAAGGAAGACAACTACTGACTTAACATTACATATACCTGTAGGAGGTAAATTTAAATTATCTTCCATGCCCTAATCTTTTTCCAGACCAGATGGCAGGTCTATCCAATTCCAAATTATTTCTATACTATAGCTTTTAATGTCACATAACAACAGTAGCTAACACTGAGGACTTACTATGTATACTAAGTATCCCACAGTATTGTACTGCATAAGCCTATGGAGCCAGATGCTTTTCTAGTCTCATTTTACAAAGAAGGAATCGGAGGCCCAAGAAAACGGAGGGATGGCGGTTGGGAGGCAGAACTAGACTGCAGCTCCAACTCGGATGGACAGAGCAGTGTGTGGGAAGGCTTGCACCATTAATTTTTGCTCCAGAACAACTGTAGGAATAAATCAGGAAAACTGAGAGGACCCAAAGACACCCTAAAGGAAGCAGATCGCTCCTACAGGACCCAGGAGACACCCTAAATACCGTGCTAGTATCCACAGCTGAGAGATCCGTAGACAGTTCACATCACAGGACTCTGCAGAAAACCCACAATACCAGCCCAGAGCCTGGCAGACAAGCGGGGTGCCTAGACCCAGAAGAGAAATAATCACTACAGCTCGGCTCCCAGGAAGCCACATCCATAGGAAAAGGGGGAGAGTACTATATCAAGGGAACAACTCATGGAACAAAAGAATCTGAACAACAGCCTACAGCCCTAGACCTTTCTGCTGATAGAGCCTGCACAAATGAGAAAGGAACCAAAAAACCAACTCTGGTAATATGACAAAACAGGGTTCTTTCACATCCCCCAAAAATCACACTAGCTCACCAGCAATGGAAACAAACCATGAAGAAATCCCTGATTTACCTGAAAAAGAATTCAGGAGGATTATAGTTACTAAGCTGATCGGTAAGGTACCAGAGAAATGTGAGCACAATGTAAGGAAATCAGAAAAATGATACAAGAAGTGAAGGAGGAAACATTCAGGAAAACAGTACAAATAAAAAAAGAAATCAAAACTTCAGAAAACAATTAACACATTTATAGAAATGCAAAATGCTCTGGAACATCTCAGCAATAAAACTGTACAAGCAGAAGAAAGAAATTCAGAGCCTGAAGACAAGGTCTTCAAATTAACAAAATCCAACAAAGACTAAAAAAATAAATAGGAAAATGAAAAAAGGCTCCAAACGGTCTGGGCTTATGTTAAACAACCAAACCTAAGAATAATCAATGACCTGAGGAAGAAGAGAAATCTAAAAGCTTGAAAAACACATTTAGGGGAATAATCAAGGAAAACATCCCTCACCTTGCTAGAAACCTAGACATCCAAATACAAGAAGCAAAAGGAACACCTGGGAAATTCATCGCAAAAACATCATTGCCTAGGCACACTGACATCAGGTTATCTAAAGTTAAGATGAAGAAAAGAATCGTGAGAACTGTGAGACAAAAGCACCAGGTAACCAATGAAGGAAAACCTATCAGATTAGCAGCAGTTTTCTCAGCAGAAACCGTACAAGCTAGAAAAGACTGGGGCCCTATCTTCAGCCTCCTCAAACAAAACAATTATCAACCAAGAATTTTGTATCCAGTGAAACTAAGCTTCATATATGAAAGAAAGATACAGTTTTTATCAGACAAACAAATCCTGAGAGAATTCGCCACTACCAACCCACCATTACAAGATCTGCTAAAAGGAGCTCTAAATCTTGAAACAAATCCTGGAAACACATCAAAACAGAACCACTTTAAAACACAGATAATTTGCCATGATCAAGTGGGTTTCATACTAGGGATACAGGGATGGTTTAACATATGCAAATCAATAAATATGATACAACACATAAGAAGAATTAAAAATCACATGATCATCTCAATAGATGCAGAAAAATCACTCAACAAAATCCAGCATCGCTTTATAATTAAAACTCTCAGTAAAATCAGCATACAAGGGATATATCTCAATATAATGAAAGCCATCTACAACAAACCCACAGCCAACATAATACTGAATGGAGAAAAGTTGAAAGCATTCCCTCTGAGAACAGGAACAAGACAATGATGTCCACTCTCACCACTCCTCTTCAACACAGTACTGGAAGTCCTAGCCAGAGCAATCTGACAAGAGAAAAAGATAAGGGCATCCACTTCGGTAAAGAGGAAGTTAAACTGTTGCTGTTTGCTGATAATATAATCCTTTACCTAGAAAACCCTAAAGCCTCCTCCAAAAAGCTCCTAGAATAAATAAAAGAATTCAGCAAAATTTCCAGATACAAAATTAATGTACACAAATCAGTAGATCTTCTATACACCAACAGCAACCAAACTGAGAATCAAATCAAGAACTCAACCCCTTTTACAACAGCTGCAAAAAAATAAAATACTTAGAAATGTTCCTAACAAAGGAGATGAAAGACCTCTACAAGAAAAACTGCAAAACACTGCTGAAGAAATCAGACAACCCAAACATACGGAAACACACCCCATACTAATGGGTAGAATCAATATTGTAAAAATGACCATACTGCCAAAAGCAATCTACAAATTTAATGCAATCCCCATCAAAATAGCACAATCATTCTCCACAGAGTTAGAAAAAACAATTCTAAAATTCATATGGAACCAAAAGAGAGGCTGCATAGCCAAAGCAAGACTAAGCAAAAAGAACAAATCTGGAGACATCATGTTACCCGATTTCAAACTATACTTTGAGGCTACAGTCACCAAAACAGTACCATGCTGTTTTGGTGACTATAGCCTTATGGTATAAAAATAGGCACATAGACCAATGGAACAGAATAGAGAACCCAGAAATAAACCCAAATACTTACAGCCAACTGATCTTCGACAAAGGAAACAAAAACATAAAGCAGAGAAACGACACCCTATTCAACAAATGGTGCTGGGATAATTGGCAAGCCACATGTAAGAGAATGAAACTGGATCCTCATCTCTTACATTATACAAAAATCAACTCAAGATGGATCAAGGACTTAAATCTAAGACTTGAAATTATAAAATTCTAGAAGATAACATCAGAAAAACCCTCCTGGACACTGACTTAGGCAAAGACTTTATGATTAAGCACCCAAAAGCAAATATAAAAAAAAAAAAAGATAAATAGGTGGGACTTAATTAAAAAGCTTCTGCACAGCAAAAGGATGTGAACAGCAGAGTAAACAGATAACCAACAAAGTGGGAGAACTCTTCACAATCTATAAATCTAACAAAGGACTAATATCCAGAATCTACAAGGAACTCAAACAAATTAGCAAGAAAAAAGCAAACAATTCCATCAAAAAGTGGGCTAAGGACATGAACAGACAATTTTCAAAAGAAGATACACAAATGGCAAACCTATGAAAAAATGCTCAACATCACTAAGGAAAGTAACTTTGAAACAACCAATTTGCTTTTTGTTTCTTCTTTCGTTTTCCTCAGCCATTTTTGGCCTATAAAGCCAACCATCTCCGTTCAATCCATTCTATTTTATAGAATGAGGTGTTGCCTGATTCTAGAATTTCAAAGAAAAAAAAGCCAATTAAATCTTCAAACTAAATTTGTTGTACTTCTAAGAAAAGTACAAAGGTTAAATCTGTTGGTAGATGAGAACTAAGTACCAGTACAACACAGATCAATAAAAGGTTAGTCACTCTTACAAAGTGGATGCTTTACAAATGGAAAAATAACATATTTTTTATTTACTTAAATGTGTAAATATCAACATCTAATAATTATATTCACTTAAAATAGATTAAAAGACATTTAAAACTGCTTTATACAGGAAAATATTAGAGATAAAAGTTACTACTCTACCCATCCATTCAAATTAAAGAGGCCTAATTTTAAAAATCAATTTAGCAGAAAATGCTACTTAATTTAAAGAAAAAAATAAATCACTTTGATAATTATGCTCAAAGACACACTTCAATAAAACCATCCAAAAAACTAAATATGTAATAAATTTTTCCACTATTTTATCGTTATGTTTGGCATTAATGATATCACTTAGTATTCTAAAAGGCTGGTATCATTTTTATAAAAGAAAACAGACCGTTAGCAGAAGCTATTTCAAATCTATACAAACAGACCTCAGAAAGTTTCTGTTAAATTTTTTTTTCCTAAGAAGAAAGGTCAAAGAAGAAGAAGTTATTAGGAATACAGGGTGAGAAAATAAAAGAAGTAATATTCAAAATAAAACTAAAAAATACAAATAGAAAAGAATGGATTCAAAGATTTTTTCCATTCGCTTAGCCTAGCAACATAATCATTTTAATGGGTAAGAATGCCAAAAATATCTTAGAAAATGCACAACGCCATTCTATCTAGATTCTTTTTAAGCATCCATGGCCATCATCAGTCAATAATGTACTTAAAATGAAAACCTACTTGAGCACTAAAAGAACACAAATAGAAGAAATCAACAGTCTGAAACATTCATTTTTAGAAACAGTTGATTACAGAAAACCAGCTGAAGAACACCATGGCCTGATCTTCTTTACTGAACATATAATGTATCCAACAGTAACCACAGGAGAATAGGCTTTTTCTTCATGCTTTTATATTTGCTTATTTGTTTTTCAAAGAAAAGCCCAACAAATATGGAAGTATTATTTTCATGACACTTAAATTCCAGAAAATGATATGGCTATCCATAGTTTGTAGAACTAAATCTAAGCTATTAGACTCCCTGAACTACCTGAAACAAAAAATATCAGCTTTTAGCTCTAAATCTAAATGAACGGTTTCCACATGGAACATAACTTGTTTCATCTCACCACCTGCATTACATAATATCATGGCCTTTTCATACCAGCTCCAATAAAACTACAATATTTATTGCTTTCGCTAGACCTACTGCATTTTATGATTCAGTGCTATTATACATATGAAATGACTGATCTGCCATGTTTTGAAATTTTCAAGAAGTTACAAAACTCTTTTCACAAATATGCCCACATAAATTCAGCTAGATTATTCTAATAACATTTAATAAAATGTTCCTTCTACCAACTTGTTTGTTTACAAATTAAATTACATGCCACAAAACTAATTTTCACCCATAGTTTTCAGAGTTTCCTTTCTTTATGTGGTTTTAGCTCATTCAAGCCCTCAGCATTTTTCACTACAAAATCCTTCTGGTACCTTCTAATATATACTATATACCACACTGGTATCAGATGATTCAAAACCATGTATCATGTCACTCCCTGCCTTAAAAATCCAATAATGGAAGTGACATCACCAACATGACAGAGTAGAACGCACTATCTTTCCCAAACCCACACCTGCCCCAACTCTAGAACTGAAGTCTTTCTACAAATACCCGACTCCAAGCCAAGGCAATATGGCTGCACTGCACCCACATTTCAGGTATCAGAGCCATCACCTCAGTGAGCAACTTCATATTCCTGGGCTAAAAGCCAAGCACTCACTGTTCATACCTGTACGCCAGGTACCAAACGAGCTATCACACAGAGTTACGCCCTACCTCTACCTAGGAGCCTCTCTAATTCTACAAATACCTGTACTCCCAGTTTTCATCTCCACTGATATATTCACAAGCCTCCAGGCCTCACATACTGTCACCAACATGGCAGGTGAGGTGCCTACACCACAAATATCAGTGCCATTATGGACCAAGATGCCAGAGCCATACTCCCTCCACAAGTATCCAGGCTTCAGGCCTCAACTCCAAGGCCATGACACATGCAACACACATTACAAACTGGTATCACTGCTGTTGCAAGCAAGTCCACAAGCCATACCCAGTACCAAGAGGAATCTCTGCTCAGCCACAACTTCCTGGTAGGAGTAAAAAAGATCACAAGGACCTTAGCAGCCATTGTCACCAAGGACCCCAACAACCCTTGCTGCCACTGCAGACATCAGTATTAGCCACTAAGGATCCACAATATCAGCCACTAAGCATCCCTCCAATCTTGGTCTAAAATCAACCTCGGATGACAAAGATACACAGATTATCCAGCTTGCACCCTCACTGGTGCCAGAACTGTTGTGCCCTAACCAACAAGCACCCTCATAAGGTGAAGGTCTTTCCACAGCAAAACTAGCCCAAAAAATCTGCTAGGGGTAACTACTCCACCAAATGCTCACACATCAACATAACACAACAAGAATCATGAAAAACCAAGGAGACATAACACTACCAAAAGAACACAATCTCCCAGTGCCTGACCCCAAATAAATAGATATATAAACTGCCCGACAAAGAAATTACAATAGTCATTTTAAGTGAGAACAGTGAACTTCAAGAAAATAAATGACCAAAATGAGAAAACTAATAGATTGAAATGATAAAAAGAAACAAATTCCGAAGCTGAAAAACACAATGAATGAAATTAAAAATTTAACAGAGAGTATCAACAATATTGGCACTGATCAACCAGAAGATCTGTGATCTTAAACACAAATTAGTTAAAAAATATATAGTCAAATAAGAAAAAAAAAAACTAAGAAAACTGAAGAAAGCTTATAAAATATATGAGACAACATGGAAACAGCAAACATTTGAGTCATAGGAGTTCAAGAAGAAAGAGAAAAAGTGATGGAATATCCCAAATCTAAAGAAGATATAAGTATCAACATATAGGAAGGGCAAAAATCTCCCATCAGATTTAATACAAACAAGAATAGACGAAGGTATATTATAACCAAACCGTCAGAAATCAAACAAAGGTCCTGAAACCAGCAAGAGAAAAGAAACATATCACATATAACAGGGTTCAAATAAGCCTAGCAGCAGTTTTCTCAGTAGTCATCTTATAGACCAGGAGAGAATGGAATGATATAGTCAAAGTGATGAAAAGGAAGGGGAAAAAATGTTCACCAAGAATACTGCATAAGATTGTAAATTTTAGCTCCAGATTGACTGTAAGAACAAACCAGCAATCCTGAGAGGACCCACACACCCTCTGAAGCAGACTGCTCCTGCAGGACCCAGGAAACACCACAAATACTCTGGGAGGTGGAAAGACTCGGACAAGTTTTTAAGCCCGCCTTCCACCTGGCAACAGACTCAGGGATGTTGTGGGTGGCATGGTGGGAATGAGACCAGCCCTTCCGTTTGCTTGGAAGCTGAGTGACTGCCACTTTTCCTCACTTCCCTGATAACATTCATGACTCAGCAGAGGCAGCCATAATCCTCCTGGGTACCCAACTCCAGCGTCCTGGGAATCTCACCCCATCCCCGACAGTAGCCACAGCAAGACCCACCCAAGCAGAGTCTGAACTCAGACACACCTGATCCCACCCCCAACTGATAGTACTTCCCTACTCAACTTGGTAGCCTAAGACAAAGGACATATAGTCCTGGGAGTTCTAGGGCTCTGCCCACTGACGGTCCCTCTCCACACTGCTACAGCTGATGCTTTCTAGAAAGCACCACCTCCTGGTAGGAGGCACAAAAATAGAGCTTTAAACCACCAAAGCTAAGAACTCTCACTGAGTCCGTTGCACCCTCCACCACCTTCACCAGAACAGGCATTGGTATCCATGGCTGAGAGACCCATAGATGGTTCACATCACAAGACTCTGTACAGAAACCCTCAGCACCAGCCAGGAACTGGGTAGATGCGCTGGGTGGCTAGACCGAGAGAGAAAACAATCATGCAGTTCAGCTCACAGGAAGCCACAACCACAGGAAAAGGGGGTGAGTACTACATCAAGGAAACTCCCTGCAGGACAAAAAAATCTGAACAGCAGCCTTCAATCCTAGACCTTCACTCTGACAGAGCCTGTTCAAATGGGAAAGAACCAGAAAACCAACCCTGGTAGTATGACAAAACAGGGCTTGTCAATACCCCCGAAAAATCACACTAGTTCACCAGCAGTGA
The DNA here is from genome assembly GCA_963573385.1 of Cacajao melanocephalus. Lineage (NCBI taxonomy): Eukaryota > Metazoa > Chordata > Mammalia > Primates > Pitheciidae > Cacajao > Cacajao melanocephalus. Next base: position 17,588 of record CAUYLG010014394.1, read on the forward strand.
ATCCAAACCAAGAAGAAACCCCTGACATACCTGAAAAAGAATTCAGAAGGTTATTTTTTTTTTTGAGACAGAGTCTCACTCTGTTGCCAGGCGCCAGGCTGGAGTGCAGTGGTGCGAGCTCGGCTCACTGCAACCTCCACACCTCCTGGGTTCAAGCAATGCTCCTGCTTCAGCCTCCCAAGTAGCACGCGCCACCACACCCAGCTATTTTTTTTTTTTTAGTAGAGACGTGGTTTCACCATGTTGGCCAGGATGGTCTCGATCTCTGAGAGGCCGAGGTGGGTGGATCACAAGGTCATCCACCCGCCTCGGCCTCCCAAAGTGCTGGGATTACAGGTGTAAGCCACTGTGCCTGGCCCAGGAGGTTAGTTATTAAGCTAATCAGGGAGGGACTAGAGAAAGGCAAAGCCCAATGCAAAGAAATCCAAAAAATGATACAAGAAGTGAAGGGATAAATATTCAACAGAATAGATAGCATAAAGAAAAAACAATAAAAAATTCAGGAAACTTTGGACACACTTCCAGAAATGCGAAAAACACTGTAAAGTCTCAGCGACAGAATGGAACGAGTAGAAGAAAGAATTTCAGAGCTTGAAGACAAGGTCTTTGAACTAACCCAATCCAACAAAGAAAAAGAAAAAAGAATAAGAAAATACGAACAAACTCTCCAAGAAGTTTGGAATTATGTTAAATGACCAGACCTAAGAATAATCAGTGTTCTTGCGGAAGGAGACAATTCTAAAAGCTTCAAAAACATATTTCGGGGTAATAATCAAGGAAAACTTCCCCACCATTGCTAGAGACCTAGACATGCAAATACAAGAAGCACAAAGAACACCTAGGATATTCATTGCAAAAAGATCATCACCTGGGCACACTGTCATTAGGTTATCGAAAGTTACAACAAAGGAAAGAATCATAAGGGCTGTGAGACAGAAGCACCAAGTAACCTATAAAGGAAAAACTACCAGATTAACAGGAGATTTCTTAACAGAAACCCTACAGGCTAGAAGGAATTAGGGCCCTCCCTTCAACCTTCTCAAACAAAACAATCTTCAGCCAAGAATTTTGTATCCAGCAAAACTAAGCATCATACATGAAGGAAAGATACAGTCATTTTCAGACAAATGCTGAGAGAATTCGTCATTACCAAGCTACCACTAAAAGAACTGCTAAAAGGAGCTCTAAATCTTGAAACAAATCCTGGAAATACATCAAACAGAATCTCTTTAAAGCATAAAGCACACAGGACCTATAAAACAAAAATACATGTTAAAAAGCAGAAACAAAAAACAAAGTATGCAGGCAACAAAGAGCATGATGAATGCAAGGGTGCCTCACATTTCAATACTAACATTGAATGTTAATGGCCTAAATGCTCCATTTAAAAGATACAGAATTGCAGAACAGATAAGAACTCATCAACTAATTATCTGCTGCCTTCAGGAGACCCACCTAACACATAAGGACTCACATAAACTTAAAGTAAAGGGGTGATAAAAGGCATTTCATGCAAATGGACACCAAAAGCTAGCAAGGGTAGCGCATATCAGCCAAAACAAACTTTAAAGCAACAGCAGTTAAAAAAGACGAAGAGGAATAAGGATAAAAGGCCTTGTCCAACAAGAAAATATCAAAATCCTAAACATATATGCATCCAACACTGGAGCTCCCAAATTTATAAAACAATTACTAATAGACCTAAGAAATTAGACAGACAACAACACAATAATAGTGGGGGCCTTCAATATTCCACTGACAGCACAAGAAAGATCAACAAGACAGAAAGTCAACAAACAAACAATAAATTTAAACTATACCTTGAAGCAAATGGACTAAGCAGATATATACAGAATATTTCATTCAACAACCACAGAATACACATTCTGTTCAACAGCCATGGAACTTTCTCTAAGATAGACAGTATGATAGGCCATAAAACGAGCCTCAGTAAATTTAAGAAAACTGAAATTATATCAAGCATGCTCTCAGACCATAGTGGAATAAAACTGGAAATCAACTCCAAAAGGAACCCTCAAAACCATGCAAATACATGGAAATTAAATAACCTGCTCTTGAATGAGCATTAGGTCAAAAATGAAATCAAGATGGAAATTTAAAAATCCTACGAACTGAATAACAGTAATGACACAACCTATCAAAACCTCTAGGACACAGCAAAGGCAGTGCTAAGAGGAAAGTTCATAGCCCTAAATGCCTATAGCAAAAAGTCTGAAAGAGCACAAAGAGACCACCTAAGGTCACACCTCAGGGAACTAGAGAAACAAGAACAAACCAAAACCAAACACAGTAGAAGAAAAAAAATAACCAAGATCAGAGCAGAACTAAACAAAATTGAAACAAACAATAAAAAAGCAGTACAAAAATAAATGAAACAAAAAGCTAGTTCTTTAAAAAGATATTTAAGATTGATAGATCATTAGCAAGATTAACTAAGAAGAAATAAAATCCAAATAATGTCACTGAGAAATGAAACATACTGAAATACAAAATATCATTCAAGACTACTATGAACACCACCTTTACACACATAAACCAGAAAACCTAGAAGAAATGGATAAATTCCTGGAAAATACAACCCTCCTAGCTTAAATAAAGAAGAATTAGATACCTTGAACAGACCAATAAAAAGCAGCAAGATTGAAATGCTAATTAAAAATTACCAAAAAAGAAAAAAAAAAAAAGTCCAGGACCAGATGGATTCACAGCAGAAATCTACCAGACTTTCATAGAAGAATTGGTACCAATCCTTTTGACACTATTCTAGTAGGACAGAGAAACTGGGAACCCTCCCTAATTCATTCTGTGAAGGCAGCATCACCCTAATACCAAAACCAGTAAAGGACATAACCAAAAAAGAAAACTACAGACTGATATCCTTGATGAACATAGATGCTAAAATCCTTTAAAAAATACGTGCTAAACAAATCCAGTAACATATCAAAAAGATAATCCACCATGAAGTGGGTTTCATACCAGGGATGCGGGGTTGTTTAACATATGCAAGTCAATAAATATGATACACCACATAAACAGAATTAAAAACAAAAATCACACAATTATCTCAATAGATGCAGAAAAAGCATATTTATGATCAAAACCCTCAGCAAAATCAGCATACAAGGGACATATCTTAATTGTAATAAAACCCATCTATAATAAACCCATAGCCAACATAATACTGAATGGGAAAAAGTTGAAAGCATTCCCCCTGAGAACGGAAACAAGACAAGGGTGCACATTCTCACCACTCCTCTTCAACATTGTACTGGAAGTCCTAGCCAGAGCAGTCCTATAAGAGAAAGAGATAATGGGCATCCAAATCAATAAAGAGGAAGTCAAACTGTTGCTGTTTGCTGACAATATGATCATTTACCTTGAAAACCCTAAGGACTCCTCCAGAAAGCTCCTAGAACTGATATAAGAATTCAGCAAAGTTGAACAATAAGAACACATGGACACAGGGAGGGGAACATCACACACTGGGGTCTGTTGGGGGGTGGGGGGCTAGGGGAGAGACAGCAGGGGGTGGGGAGATTGGAGAGGGATAACATTAGGAGAAATACCTAATGTAGGTGGCAGGGGGATGGATGCAGCAAACCACGGTGGCATGTGTATACCTATATAACAATCTTGCAAGATCTGCACCTGTACTCCAGAAATTAAAGTTAAAAAAAAAAAAAAAAGAATTCAGCAAAGTTTCCAGATACAAAATTAAGGTACACAAATCAGTAGCTCTTCTATATACCAACAGCAGCCAAGCTGAGAATCAAGAACTCATCCCCTTTTACAATAGCAGCAAAAACTTAGGAATATACCTAACAAAGGAGTTGAAAGACCACTACAAGGAAAACTACAAAACACTTATAAAAGAAATCATAGAAAACACAAACAAATGGAAACACATCCCATGCTCATGGATGGGCAGAATCAATATTGAGAAAATGACCATACTGCCAAAAGCAATCTACAAATTCAAGGCAATCCCCATCAAAATAGCACCATCGTTCTCCACAGAGATAGAAGAAAACATTCTAAAATTCATATGAAAGCAAAAAAGACCCTGCATAGCCAAAGCAAGACTCAGCAAAAAGAACAAATATATAGGCATCACATTACCTGATTTCAAACTATACTCTAAGGCCACAGTCAGCAAAACAGCGTGTTACTGGTATAAAAATAGGCACATAGTCCAATGGAACAGAATAAAGAGCCCAAAATACACCCAAATACTTACAGCCAACTGATCTTCAACAAAACAAAAACATAAAGTGGGGAACACTTTTCAACAAATGGTGCTGGGATACTAGGCTAGCCACGTGTAGGAGAATGAAACTCAATCCTCATCTCTCACCTTATACAAAAATCAACTCAAGATGGATTAAGGACTTAAATCCAAGACCTGAAACTATAAAAATTTTAGAATATAACATTGGAAAATCCCTTCTAGACATTGGCTTAGGCAAGGATTTCATGACCAAAAACCCAAAAACAATTACAATGAAAACAAAGATAAAGAGCTGAGACCTAATTAAACTAAAGAGCTTTTGCATAGCAAAAGGAAGAGTCAGCAGCATAAACAGACAACCCACAGAGTTACAGAAAATCTTCACAATCTATACATCTGACAAAGAACATCCAGAATCAACAATGAACTCAAACAAATCAGTAAGAAAAAAGCAAATCAATCCCATCAAAAAGTGGGCTAAGGACATGACAATTCTCAAAAGAAGAGACAATTCTCAAAAGAAGATATACAAATGGCCAACAAACATATGAAACAATGCTCAACATCACTAATGATCAGGGAAATGCAAATTAAAACCACAATGCAACACCACCATACTCCTGCAAAAATGGTCATAATCAAAGAATCGAAAAACAGCAGATGTTGGCATGGATGCAGCGATTGGGGAACACTTCTACACTGCTGGTGGGAATGTAAACTAGTACAGCTGCTATGGAAAACAATGTGGAGATTCCTTAAAGAACTAAAAGTAGAACTACCATTTGATTCAGCAATCTCACTAGTGGGTAGCTACCCTGAGAAAAAGAAATCATTATTCAAAAACGATACTTGCACATGCATGTTTATAGCAGCAGTATTCACAATAGCAAAATCATGGAACCAACCCAAATGCCAATCAATCAACGAGTGAATGGAATACTACTCAGCCATAAATAGGACTGATTTAACAGCATTTGCAATGACCTGGATGAGATTAGAGACTATTACTCTATGCGAAGTAACTCAGGAATAGAAAACCAAACATCATATGTTCTCACTGATGTGTGGGAGCTAAGCTATGAGGACACAAAGGAATACGAATGACACAACGAGCTGGGCGTGATGGCTCACACCTGGAATCCCAGCACTTTGGGAGGCCGAGGCAGGCAGATCATGAGGTCAAGAGATCAAGACCATCCTGCCCAACATGGTGAAACCCTGTCTCTACTAAAAATACAAAAATTAGCTGGGTATGGTGGTATGTGCCTGTAGTCCCAGCTACTCAGGAGGCTGAGGCAGGAGAATCACTTGAACCTGGGAGGCAGAGGTTGCAGTAAGCCAAGATCACACCACTCCACTCCAGCCTAGCAACAGAGTGAGACTCTGTCTCAAAAATAAATAAATAAATAAGTAAATAAATAAAAGAATGATACAATGGATAGTGGGGACTTGGCGAGGGGAGTGGGGTGAGGGATAAAAAAGACAACAAATACAGTTCAGTGTATACTGCTCGGGTGATGGGTGAGCCAAGTTCTCACAAATCTCCATTAAAGAACTTATTCATGTAACCAAATACCACCTGTACCCCAATAACTTATGAAAAAATAATATTAAAAAAATAAAAATGAATCAGGGGATGTCTATGCTGAAAGTTGTAAATACTAAATAATTCCTATGAAAAGTGAAAAAAAGAATACTGTACCAAGAAAAATTAGGTAAGAGAAAGAAATAAAGGAAAAAGAAAATAAAAGGAAAAAGTTATATCATCTGTTTGCAGACAACATAATCTTTCATGAAGTAAAACCTGAAAGACTCTGGCATAAACTATTAGAACAAATAAACAAATTCAGTAATTTTGCAGGATACAAAATTAACATGCAAAAATCAGTAGCATTTCCATACTGTCCAAAAAATAAATTTAAAAAAAAACTCATTAACAATAGCTACCAAGAAAAGCAAATACTTAGAAATAAATTTGACCAAAGAAGTACAGACTCTATACTATACTGTGAAAACTATAAAACACTCATGAAAGAAAAGAAAGAAGACACAATTAAATGGAAAGATATCCTAACTTTATGGATTGAAAGAATATTGTTAAGACCAGGCACAGTGGCTCACGCCCATATGGGCACTGAGGAAAGAAATGGAAGAAGACATAATTAAATGGAAAGATACCCTAATTTTATGGATTAAAAGAATATTGTTAAGGCCAGATGCAGTGGCTCATGCCATGTGGAACCTGTTATCCTAGCACTTTAGGAGGCCAAGGTGGGCAGATCACTTGAACTCAGAAGTTTAAGATCAGCCTGGGCAACATGGTGAGACCTCATTTCTATAAAAAATACAAAAATTAGCCGGGTGTGGTGGTATGCACTGATAGTTCCAGCTACTCAGGAGGCTGAGGTGGGAGGATCACTTGAGCCTGGGAGGCAAAGGTTGCAGTGAGCTGAGATCATGCCACTGCACTTCAGCCTGGGGGACAGGGTAAGATCCTGTCTCAAAAAAAAGAATACTGTTAAAATGCCCAGACTACCCAAAGTAACCTACAGACTGAATGCAATCTTTATCAAAAGTCTAATGACACTTTTCACAGAAACAGAAAAAACAATCCTAAAATTCATTTGGAACCACAAAAGACCCCAAATAGCAAAAAAAGTCTTGAGCAAAAAGAACAAATCCAGAGGCTTCACATTACCTAATTTGAAAATCTACTACTATCAAGCCACAGTCATCAAAACAGCATGGTACGGGCATAAAAGCACACAAACAAACAAACAGAACAGAGAACCCAGAAGTAAATCCATACATTTACTGTTGATTTTCAATAAAAATGCCAAGAACACAAAATGGGGGAAAGATTGTCTGTTCAATAGATGGTGCTGGGAAAGCTGGTTATCTCCAGTTTAAAATTAGACCCTCATCTAACAACGTACACAAAAATCAACTTAAAATTCATTAAAGACAAATATAAGACGTGAAACTGCAAAATTACTAGAAAAAAACAGAGTGGAAAAGCTCTATGAAATTAGTTTGGATAATAATGTTTCAGATATGACCCCAAAAGAACTGGCAACAAAAGCAAAAGTAGACAAATGGGATTACAATAAATTAAAACACTTCTACAGAGCAAAGAAAATTATCAATAAAGAAACAAGCATACGGAATGAGAAAATATATTTGCAAACCATAAAGTATATAAGGAACTCAAACAACTCAATAATAAGAAACAAGTAACCCAATTTTTAAAATGGGAGGTGTTTAGGTCATGAGAGCCTCACCCTCAGGAATAAATTAACAGCATTATGAAAAGGGCTTGCAGGATTGGGAGTCGATTCTAACTAAATGAGAGTCTGGAAAAGGCAATACTATGGAGAGAGTAAAAAGATCTGTTGTCAAAATGGTTAAGATAGTAAATTTATGTTATATGTATTTAATCACTACTATATACATATACCAGTAAAAAGAAAGAGAAGAAAAAGATTAGTTATTGCCAGGGATTGTGGAGAGAGATGAATAGGTGATGCACAGGGGATATTTAGGGCAGTGAAACTATTCTGGATGACAGTGTAATTCTGGAGACATGACATTATACATTTGGCAAAACCTACGAAACTGTACAACATAAAGAATAAATCCCAATGTAAACTATGGACTTTAGTTAACAATAATGTATCAGTATTGGTTCATCATTTGTAATCAGTGTAGACCACCAATGAAAGATATTAGTAAGAGTAAACAGAGCTGTTGGCAGTGGCAGGGAGGTGGGAGCTTATGGGAATTCTCTGTACATTGTGTTCAATTTGTCTGTAAATTTAAAACTGTACTGAAAAATAAAGTCTTAATTTAAGACACTATCACTAATCAACTTTATAAATATTTCATGGAGTAAATAACTGAATAGCAGTGTTAGAGTACATACCAACCAATTGTATTGAATAATCCATAAATTCTTTCAGAAATATGGAGTCTTTAGGATTTCTCAATTTTCAAAAAAATGAATTTATAACTAAAAATAACAGAAGTCCTAGAGATTTTAAAGTAGTACCAAGGGATAGTGAAATAAATAAAATAAATCTATATTAACCATTTATTATTATGCAAGATTTTATTCCTCAGATATTTTCCTACATCATCATTAAATAACTTTAAATGTCAAAACTTTTAATGTATTAATTTTAGATGAAAATCTTCCCTACATAAATATTTCCCAGTCTTTCATAAAAAGTATGTTTAATAAAATGTTCCTCTTGTCAATCAGTTTATTAAATTCCTACAGTAATGCCTTTGCAAATGTATTGAGACAGACAGGCGAATCTGCCCTCACATTAAATGGCCCTGGATGATGTTTTTTGGTTTTGTGTGTGTGTGTATGTTTGTTTCCCTCCCAGACAAGCTATCTTTCTAAATGCTTACAATGATTTATGTGTCTTATAATTAAATATGTCTTATGATGAATCTTGTAATTAAATATGAGGAGGTACAAACAACCACTTTGGAACTTTATCACAAATGAGGGCAAACAGGCAATGACCAGAGTTTGTAAAAAAGGAGGAAGAAGGCAGAAAGATTTTTCCTCCATAACAAATTTGAGACATATTCTTAGCTATATATTTAATAATTGGAATTGCTTAAAATGATCATGGGTAAAATATACAATAATTTGAACTATAAGCTATTACTTAAAGCCATCCATTTATATATAACCTGAAGTGTTAATACACTAAAGATCTGAAATCAGATCAGAATATAAGTTCAATTTTTATTTATCAATAAAAATACATAAAAGTTACTTTTCTTAGTAGTAAGCATCATAATCAAATAAATAATACTCAAAGTCTACCCAACATAGGTAAATCCTTAGAAAATGAATTTACTTTGAATATTATCTCCAATGGTAGATGCCATGACTGTTTCTAGAGATTACATAGTAATACCAAATTTAACTAATTTTTCCACTCAGAATGAAATTCAAATATAGATAAAACAGACAGAAAATAGCTGATCACAGTCCCTACTAAGATTTCTGCTAAAACATTTCACGCTTGAGCATTAAACCTAAGGAATTCTAAAAGAGAGAACATTTCTGTGAATAAATATATAAATCTTAACATCTTATTAGTAATAATGAAAAGTCAATAAATTAAATTATAATAATAATTATAAATGTCAAGATTATTTGGATTCCAATCTCATCCTAAATGGATTTTAGGGTGGTGATACACAATATAATGATATGATCAAGATGAACCTGCATGACTTAATTCCAGAGATGGTTATTGTATACCATAGACATGATCTTTCACATAACAATAAACTATTATAAAAAGATTTCCCAAATACTTTAAGAATTCTATAATATCTAATTAAGAAACATGATCTTCATTATTACAAGTCATTCTTGCCTATTCAATAAGAGGAGTGGGCAAACTATTATGGCAGCTTCCGAAGTTTTTTGGTTTTGTTTGTTTTGAGACAGGGCTTTGCTCTGTTGCCTAGGCTGTAGTGCAGTGGCAAGAACACAGCTCACTGCAGCCTGTGCCTCCTGGGCTCGGCCTCCTTAGTAGCTGAGACCACAAGGGCATGTCACCGTGCCTGGCTAATTTTTCTCTTTTTTGTTGGTGGGGGGGTAGATACAGGATCTCACCATGTTGCCCAAGCTGGTCTCAAACTACTAGGACCAAGTGAGCCTCCCACCTCAGCCTCCTAAAATGCTGGGATTATAGGTGTGAACCACCATGCCCAGCCACAACTTCCTGTTTTTGTAAATAAAGTTTTACTGGAATTCAGCCATACCTATTTGTTTACTTATCATCTGCTTTCAGAATGCAACTGTAGAGTTGGGTAGTTACCAGAAATCCTATGGCCCACAAAGCCAAAAATATTTATTACTTGGCCCTTTAGAAATAGTATGTCAATTTCTGGTAGGGCATCAACTAGTATAACACAAATTCAAAATTAATACTTTGTACATAGAAATGTAGTCTTCTGATCACTAAACTATTGCTTGAAAAGTGTAATGCAGCAGTACAAACAATTTAGTAGTATTAGTATGAATAATTTAGTAAGAGTAGTACAATATATTAGTATTTTTTTTAACATTTTAAAATTTTAATTTAATATATTAGTTTTTAACGTAAATAAACAGAGCATTTATTTATACTCCAGAAGCATATGGCTAAGAATACACAAATGACATAACAATAACAGATGCTGTTTTGATCCTCTAAAAATTTCTAGCCTTGACTTACCATAATACCAACTTACAATTCTTAAAGTTAAGATTTTCAAAAATATTTTACCATCATCAATTTATATTTGCTGTATATAAACTGTGAAAACCAGGCATTGTTTTTACTGTGAATAAAATTTAAATAAAACTATAAACTAAAATCTAAAAATTGCTCTGTGTAGCCCAAGCTATTCACATTCACTCATTTTTAAAAATTTTTTATACATGAGTGACTTTTCCTCAACTATTTGATTTCCACTTGAAGTCAAATTTCTGTACTCCTTAAACACAGAATAGTTTACCTTTCAGAATTCACCGTTTAAGCTAAAAAATAGTGAAACAAATGCCTATATATCCTTTATTTATATTCACCAATTAACATTTTGACACATTTATTTTACAAATGTGTTTATGTTATGAATGTATTTAATTAAATTTTATTAATTCAGCTCACATCTCTTTTAAGACTATGGATACTTTCCTATAAAAACACAATAGCATGATCACACCTAACTTAATACATATTCCATAGTATCATCGCTATCCTGTCCATATTCGAAGTTTTCTCAAATATCCTAAAAGTGACCTATGTAGCTCTACTTTCAATCTAGCAAGCAACCAGGTTCACATACATGTTAATTTCTGACAGGCAAGCACCAAATCTTTCTCTAAACAATCTATTTGTATATAATACATTCTCTCTTCTATCCATAAACTTGTTCTCCTGAAAAGTGATAGGAACAAAATTTCCCTACTACTTACCTGCCAGAATCATTCAACAATGGAAGGATATTGTGATAACAGTAGGAGAAAACTGATTTTCCAATTACTTCTATAGAATCTGTTTTCCCTATGAAACTAGGAAAAAAATTGTAATCTCACCTTACATGGTTAAAACATATTATAAATAAATACCTAAGCAACATGTATTAATCATCAAGTAAAAAGTCTTGTGACTTCCCATTCCCAGGAAGTTTTAACATTGTTATCACTAATAACTTAATAAGAATCATAAATAATTATCCAAATATAGCATTTTATAAAAAGAAACAATTAACATTTTGTAAAAGTCTAGAGTGATCTCTACTGGTCACTAAAAAAGCAAGTTTTAGAAAACTAGAAATACTTATTTTTAAACATATTTAAACAATTTTATAGTTCACTAAGCTGAATAAAGTTTTAATCATCCCATAAAAAGACTGGATAACATGTATGTTATGCCTATGCATTAAGAAACTGACTTCTTCAGGAATTGGTTTCAATGCTTTCAAGCTTCTACTAAAGTATAAAACTTACATGTTAAACGATTCTTTATTATACCAATATTATAATAATACATACTTTTATAAACTTTTTCTAATACGAATGTAATTATAACATATGAATATTTTAATATTCCCTCCTGACTTCCTTAATCTTGAAAGTGAAATTGGTTCAAGTTTTCACTGCTATGCTTTCTGAGAAATTGAGATTTCCAATGGGAATACTGTCAAATATATAAAAACAAAAAGATCAGTATTCTAGTGCTTCATTTTCAATATATTTTCTATATTTTTAATTATGCTTGAACTCAAGGTATTTTCCAGCCTAAATTATACACAAGCCTAACAAATAGAGACCTAAATCTGCAATCGCCTTTATTGAAACCAATGAAAAATCTATACACAGTAATGAAACTGGCATGAAAATAAAAGAACTGTCAGGACATGTATTCCTAAAAATAAGCCTACAATAACTATTTTAAAGGCTGTGTGTGGTCTCGCCCATATATTTTGGCAAGATGCACTTTCTCCAACCACAGCTAGATTCATCCAAAAGCAGTGGCACTGGAGAGCCTCTGTCTCACCTGTCAAAGTTGAAGAACGTTGTTCCAAAGACCACCATGAGTCCATGGAGAAAAGCCACAGTGCTACAGCTGTTATTGATAAGCAGTTTCTACAGGAGAATAAACTTCAAACAATTAAGCAAATCATCCTTAATAGAGATATAGACAGACATACAATGATATTCACAATTAAATGATGAGATGACAATTACTGTGTCAGTTGTGAAACAAAACACTGACAATTTGTATATTGGAACGCTCAGAGGGGAATCCTTCATAAGTAATACTAACTTATCATCTTTTCTATTCTTCCTGAGTAAACCTCTATACATTAGTTATCAGTTCAAAAACTCTATTATGTTTCCCTATTTAAACCTTAAACAATCTCCTTTATAAAACTTTGAAATTCATCTAAATTATTAAGTTACTAAATTCATCAAAACTGCTGAAGTCTGACAGCTAAGAGCACAGTAGATTAAGATTTCTAAACAGAAACCTTAAATATATTAAAACGCGATTTTTTTAGAAGATGCCTTAACATGTTTTTCAATCACATTATAAAAGTGGTTCACATTTTTGCTTTAGACTCACCTCCCTATAGTAAAGCACATAGACTGATGGAGTAAGCTATTAACATAAATAAAGAGCAAGAAAAACAATTAATTCAAAAAGAAATATGCCTCAGTGAACAATTCAAGTCTCACCCCCAACTTGGCAATAAAAGACATCTGAAACCAAATTGTAAAGAAATATATATGACTGTATTAAAAGTTTACATGACAATGACTATCTCAGAATTTAACTTATTTTTCCAAATAAGAATATTCTCTAATCTTATTTAATACTAAAACAGTTCAATTCAGAGAGATTTTCTTTTTGTACCTTTTCCAAGAAAGCTAACATACAAAAGATTCTCATTATAAGACAGTTTTTCCTACAGCCATGTTCCATAGCACAAAGTTACAGCAGTGCTCCAATGTATACAATAATGTCCTGCAGTTTCATTTACTATATTCTCTAAGTACAAAGGTTCTAAAAAGATTACTTTCACTTCTCCCTAGATACGTTAAATAGCATAGCTGGGATATTATTTTTCTTTGGTTTTGTCAGTAGCATGTTTGATATAAATTTTATTAAGTGGTAGTGTATGTAACATTGCATTGTGGGTAGTAGTTTCCTGCTTTAGTCTAGCCACATCCTCAGCTGTCATATGAGCATGTTTCCCATATTTTCTGCAAGTTCTCGCCTTTTTTTATTATTACAAAAATGACAGCATTCGAAGATGAATTGTTCTAATAATTACAAGAAACATGAATTACTTATGCAGCTACATTAAACAAGTATGGATCACTCTGCACTTCAAAGAACAATCAAAGAAAAAGAACAAAGTAATCCTCATAAAGTGTTAATGCTATGTGAACAATGTATTAAAGTAAATTAGCATAAAAGGATTCAAGAAACAATTAAAAAGAGCTAAAAGAAATTAAGTCTCTATAATCAGATGCCAATACCATCTAACAACTGAGGTATTACATATCAGAATATAACAATTTGTAATGAGTTAAGAGCTCCAAATCTACCAAGTATTCATTAGTGAGGATTAATGTCAGTATTTCCTACTAGAACTTAAGAATCTACTTTGAGGCTGTATAGAAATGAGGGGGAAAAGGAAGAGAAACCAAAAAAGCCTGAAGGAGAAAGAAAGGGAAAGAGGAGGAACTGGGGAAACAGGTAGAGGGAGAGAGATGGGTAGAAGGAGGAAGGGAGAGACTGACTTAGTATTTTCTCTTCTGGCATCCAATTTCCACAGAATCTCACATTTAGAAAGTTGCTAAAACGAATCAAATGAAGTTGTTCAAACAATCAAGGAAATGGTGCTAGTTTGGGTTTTTACATGATCTAATTAAAATAAACTGAGAAAAAATACTCTTATTACAAAAAGTACTACAAAACAATGCCCTGTATACATACAGAATCAGACAAATGTGCATGTAGTTGTGTACCTAAACGTATACCTTACTAAATAAGGAAATGGAATATTGCATCATCATTATAACAGATGAAACTATATATATTTTACTAACAGAAACATTTTTCAAGTAATCAATGTAAGGCCAAATCGATGCCATGTAAGTTTAAAAAACTATACATCAAATCTGAAAAAAGAAAAATTGTCAAAAAAAAGTAAAATAAGAAAAAATAGTCAAATACTAAGATGAATCAATAAATTTAAATTTTCCTTCCTAAAAACCCCATAATTGAACATTTTTAAGCCAAATTAGGACTTCTACAGTTTAAAAATTCCTACAAATCATTTTCTCTTTTTTCAACTAAAAGAAAAATAAAATTAGCAGCATATAAAAGTCTAAAACAATCTTTAAAAAAAATAAACGCATAGAAATGAGTACAATATTGATAAAGTAAAACTAATGTATTTAAAATATCATTAAGAAAATAAAAAAAGTATTCAAACGGTTACAATGAAGACATACATAGCATTTAAACACAAATATCTTGGTATTTTTAAAAGTTCAACCAATTCTGACATATTTTATTAACTACAAAGTAACGGAGAAACAAGATACCATTTTTTTCTTTGAAATTGATTTCAAGTTCCAAACTATATTTCATTTCCATAGCATTAAAGTACATGATCTATACAGTACATCTAAACCTGTTGCTTACTTCAAAAGAGCAAATACTAACATGTCCCCAAAGAGGATAACATTTTATGGGTCTTTAAAAAGCAAAAAATATATATATATTTTAAAATCTGTGGTTTCAATTTCTCATTATAAGCATGGTAAAAATCTATAATCAAGGGCTTTATTTGCAATGCCTTTTTTTGAAATCAGTATCTCCTCACATGTAGTAAACTATTTCTAATGAAACACACTGTCAGTTATCAAATGTGTACCAGTTATCACTGTTGTTTTTTAAATTTTTACAACAAAGTAATATTTGCTCCAAAGAGGATATATTTTCATTTTAGAAAAAAAATCATGTAGATAATGAATATACAAACTTGAAAGCACATGATGTCACTATCTTTCTCCTGCTAGAATTTGATAGTCCTCGCACAGGACAAAAAGGGCATACTTAACAATATCTACTAAACTCTTATGCATTAAGAATAATGATCCTGGTCCAAAAATTACATGCAAAAGGATTACCTGCAAAAAGAGAACAAGCAATTAAAAGACAAATAGATGTTGAAAATTACTCAAATTCTTATCAGGTCAATTTGGAAAGCCAAAGTATACATAAAGAAAATTTTAAGGAAGAAAATATTCAGCAAAATGTTGGGTTCGTAAGATGTTTCAGTGAATACTGACGTAGAAACTATAAACTTATTCCAAAACAAGAAAACCATCTGCTTATCATACAACAGCAGCTACCTACATATTTTCAATTAACTGATTCTGCTATTATATGTACACATGAAACTGTGTTTGGAAATTCCACAAGCTATATGAACAAAACCCTCCTTTTGTTTACGTTGGATACTAATTTCAGATACAGATAATATGGGTACAACTTATTTATAAAAGAGAAAACGTAATTTTCCTCTCCTTCGCATGAATAACTGCAAGTTAAAAGAAAGCTTTTACCTTTCAATGGCAAACCTGTTTATAAATACAATAAGGCATGAAAAATCTGTAGTTAAAACACCAAAATGTATTTTTGGTATTTTATCACTAAAAGTTTATTCTGAAAAAGGTCTGGACATTTGAAAAATAAAGGACTAGAATCATCCCCATGCCCTACCAGTGTATTTTGGGAAAACCAAATTTTCTGTAAAGGAACTTATGAAGATATTTGTACAGTTATCATGATCTAATATGAATCAAAAGTAGTAGAAAGAACGCAGGGATATTTTAGTTATAACACCCTTCTATCTCCCCAGCCCTTACCTCCTTGTACATTCCAAATAATGTTTTGTAATTCACTGTCTCCGCCTACCCCATTTACTTTATGCCACTCCTAGTTACTGTCACACTAGGAAGAAGTCTAACATGCAGATTTAGAGTGGCACGGATAAATGGCAAAAAATGCCTAGAAAATTGGTCTGTTCGCCTTTATAATTTTTGTTGAAAAATACTCCATCGCTCCCAACTGATGAAAACAGGAAGCTCTATTCATAAATATAAAATCCACTGCCTATGATATATAATCATCCTAATAAGAAAATGAGTTCTATACATACTTCTCCAAAGGGGCAAAAAAGGAGATAGTTTCCCAAAGATGTTTCCAATTTTCTTCTGAATCAGAATTAGCAAATCGAGACGACTAACATACTCTGTCTGTGGGCATTATTCCTTACTACACACAGCATTTTGTAATTTATTTCAAAGGTTTAGAAACAAAAAATATAGCTTCTGTTAACCCACTCTATTCTAAGCTCACAGACTCTAAAGTGAATAATCTACATTATAAGCATTTTACTTTATAGAAGATCTCCTATCAGAAACTTTGTTAACGGCCAAACTACTTAAAGAATTATATAAAATGAATACATTTCCATGAAAGATAAAAATTATTACAATCATAAAGAAAACTAAGATTCATCTAACAAACTATATTACAATTCCTGTCATTCACTTTTTTAAGATCTTCAAACTAGGCATGAGATAATGGTATACATGAAAGATTACATTTAATTGTCATTGTAAAGGCCGCCATCTAAAATATTGATAATAAACTAGACAGACGTGATTTAAAATTTGTAAAAAAAAAAATGCCTAGACTAACACTTTCATGACAGCCAATTACAGTCAAGCCTAGCAAGCAGTTTGCAACCAGACCTTAAGGTAAACTTTTTTTTTTACAATGAGTTACAGATTCACAAGTTTAAGAAGACAAGAAAAAGGAAAACAGAAGGAATCCAGCCACCCAGCAAATATGAAGCAGACCCCAGAATGTGATACAGTCCAAAGATGTAAATTATTGTAAATCATCACTGTTGTTCAGAATTTCACACAGACTCTTGAACCAATTTTGTTCATTTATCCACAGACACAATAATGAACTAAAAAGAGGAGGCAAAAAGGCAGGGGTTGGGGGGGAGAGTAGAAAGGAAAGCCCTTAACTGCAGAACTCTGCTCCACAAATGCTTAACCTTACAGGAGTTTGGGCTCCTTCAGCATTTGTATTCTATCCAAATCCTCATGAGTCACAAAAATTAAAAAGCTATATCCTTCTGGATGCCAGGAAAGGCCTTACCACAAGCCTTTTGTGAGAGAGAGAGAGAGAGAGAAAAAAAAAAGAGAGAGAAAGAAAGAGCAAGGGGGAAAAGCCACAGTGGTAGGCAGTCCCACTTTACTTTGAGTACTGTGAGGTCACAAACCACATGATTCTGCCTCTCCAGTAATAGTGCTTGCAAAAAAAAAGGAGTTTTAAAGCTTTTGCTTTTTTGGATTGTGTGAATGCTTCATTCGCCTCACAAACAACCACAGAACCACAAGTGCGGTGCAAACTTTCTCCAGGAGGACAGCAAGAAGTCTCTGGTTTTTAAATGGTTAATCTCCGCAGGTCACTACCAGCCACCGAGACCAACAGAGTCAGTGAGTGCTCTCTAACCACAGTCTATGCAGTAATAGTAGGTCCTTCAAATATTTGCTCATTCTCTTTTTGTTTTGTTTCTTTGCTTTTCACATGTTACCAGCTACATAATTTCTTGACAGAAAAAAATAAATATAAAGTCTATGTACTCCAGGCATACTGTAAAACTAAAACAAAGTTTGGGTATGGTTTGTATTTTCAGTTTAAGGCTGCAAGCAGTATTTACAACAGAGGGTACAAGTTCTATCTGAAAAAAAAAGGAGGGACTATGGCATCAAACAGCCTCTTCAGCACAGTGACACCATGTCAGCAAAACTTCTTTTGGGGTAAGTGTTGTCATATTTTAAAATCCTGTAAGATATGAACCTGTTAAACATAAAGGTATGACTCTTAAACTGCTAGCTTTTCCAAGTAATATAGTAAAGATCCTAATAATGCTATCTTGTTGCATTAAGAATTGAAAATGAAGTTTCTGTATATATTTGCATTTGGTATCTGTAACGTATCTAATTTTCAAAGTAATGACTTGAAATAGACAAAATTAAATTATCTCACATTGATCAAAATGTTTTCTAGAGTTACAGAAGTGAGGATATGAAAACAGTAAAAGAAACAGCTTAATACTCTCATTAACCCTCACCAGAAGAAAAATCAGATTCTAAATTAATCAAAGCATGATAAATGATTTACTCCGGCAGCTCCCAATATTTGAGCAAACTTCAAAAAGAAAACAATTTTACAAAATAACAGACCACAGGATTATCTCAACATTATGGTCTACCATGTAAAACACAGAAATAAACCTGTAGTACTGTTAACATTTTAACTAGCTCAATTAAAAGAAATCTACTTATAAATTTAAACTATATCCTACCTAAATAAGTTTGTTTCTAAACAACTGTATATAAGTATACATTCAGCTGAAACAAAATTACGATAAGCACATCACAGCCATTTTTAAAAGATCTTTATAGTTGCCCAGGATATTAAAGTTCATGGAAGTATTTTAAAACTTACATGCAACTGCATTTTTCTATATAATTTTAATTTTACATCCACACACTGCTATCCATAGTAGACCTTGTTATAAACACACAGCAAACACTGAAACGTCTAAGATTCTTTTAATCACATTCTTGGACCTACCAAAATGAATACTGCTGTTTAGTCTCATAAAAAATTAAGCTCCATAAGGATATCCCATATGATTTTTAAAAGCCACAATTATTAAACCATGCTAGACTTTAAAAAAAGCAGGCATAATATAGTCCCTAATATTTAATTTCAAGTTAGTGTTGATATAGATATGCAAATGACTTTAACATTCATCAGCTAATGTGTTATTATAGTAAAATATTTAAACACACTTACAAGATTCTCTTTATGACGTCCAACATGTTCCAATACAAGGCAAGTTTTTAAAATTTGTTCTTATATCCTTTAAATTTTTTTGCCGTGTACATCTATATTAACTTTGCTTTTAACTTACAACTAATGACTGGAGTTTCCTTTACTCCTCCTACTTCACGCACTTTAACTGGCTACTACTAGAGGATCAGTCTTAGTTTAGGTCAAAGATAAATATTAAACCTGAAGGGAGAAAAAATGCTTTCTCTTACAGGGTGATGAAAATGTACAGTATTTTACAAAAAATGTAAAATTGCTGTAGTGACTCCCTCAATAACTGTAAGTGTGCCCCCTAAGTTATGATATATACAATATAATAATCACAGATTAATTTAAAAATTTAATGATGAGTACTATTACTGTAAAAATTCCTATATTAAGGAAGCAGGACATAAATACAGCTAAACTACATTATAACACATAGCATAATTATAGATAATACACCGAAACTTTTGTTACTACTACCCAAGAGATAAAAGGAAAAAGAATGGTAAAGACTACTGTTACACAGAGGGATCACTTGAAACAGGGATAATAGAAGTAGGGAGGGATAACAGAGACAGTTAAGTTACTCTTTAACAATATCACTGTGTTTAACTACTTATTTTAAATACATTTTAAAAACCGGATCAGGAACAAAAGTTTCAAAAAATTTTTCAGTATTAGAAGTACAGCTACACAAAGAATATGTTAAAACTGTCACAAAGAGTATATTAAAATGCTTCCTATTCTATCATAACAGGGATCTTGTATTTCTGTAACATTCTTAATAACTATTCTACATTAAAATTTCCAAAACTTGACAGAATTCTAAGGCATGGTAGTGAACTTCTTTTTAACATTACAACCAATTCTTCCTCTTCTGAAAAGTGGGTTTCACCTTCCCTATCCCCAGCCCCCAAACATATCTTAAACCCTCAATAGAGAACTAAACATGAACCCATTACCTCAGACTAATTACAGGTGAGTAGTGGACATCTATAGTGGACAACATGTATAGGTTATCATCACATTGAAAACATTTCCCCATTCTATAATCTATGTGAAGTCTAAAACCTCACTTCAGGCTTTAGATTCTTATATAATGATTATCACAATGACCTAATGAGATATCATAAGTATGTGCTCTAATTTTGTAAAATAGTTAAAGTTTAGGCTTTTCCTAGGTGAGGAACAAAACACACATTAACAACTGCCTCACCTCAAATATAATGAGTGTGTGTGTGTGTGTGTGTGTGTGTTAAAGAGAATATGTCTCAGTGTCCTTGATCCCTCAGCATACTTCACCTTGAGTTAATCAAAAATTTTCAATCTGTACTGCTCAAAATCTGTCCATTATTTATGATAAATATAGCTTGCTGAAAAATCACAGATGTGATTCATGGAGCATTTTATAATTAATAACTTATGAAAATTTATCAGCTGACTGATTACTTAAAATCTTTGTAACTGCTTGAACATGATGTGTGAACACTGATTTCCAAAACAGCAGTTGTGGTCCATATCAATAATAACATTTTTATGGTTTCAAGATTTAGTAGTGACAATGTTTTATAACTTGTTTATAAAATACAGAGCTAAATTCTAAAATCTAGAGAGCAGGATTACAAAGTTAAGAACAAACACAGAAAAATCACTCTAAAACATATCAAAAGTGAAAAATGTCAAAGTAATTTCCAAAGACTCATATAAATTATTTTAAATTATAATTATCCTAATTTCACATTACAAATTGATAAGGACTTTTTAAATTTTTTAATTTTAAAAAATGTTTTGAAATGTAAAACACTGAAAAGAAATTGTAGAAACAGATCTGGCTGGTCTGTGTGAAGCTCCTGATCAGTCAGTCTCTATATCACAAGGCATGAAATATACATGATTACATTATGATATATTTTAGTTATTTTAAAATTACAAAATATTAGTTTATTCAATTTCACTCCTCCAGCTAACAACTGATAGTCTGACTTGTTTAAATCAGTCATGCTAAAGTTAAATTCAGTAAGATAGAAATGTTCCAGTTTGTTAAAAGAACACTGAAATATTTGATGGTTAAATAAACTGCAGGGGCAGGGGGAGCTAACTCATTGAAGGCACTAAGATTTTATCAAACACACAGAATTAATCTTTATTGAATAGAACCATTCACAAATCAAAACTCACTGTACTCCAATACTTTAAAGCAGTGCTAATCAATTACAAACCTTTTCTAGTGCTTCAAAATTCATGTGCTTTCAATTTTACACACTGGTGGTTCTCAAGTACTGTATTGGGGCTGAGTTAAGACATTCTGTATCACAAGTTTTTTTTTTTTTTTTTCAACAAATATTCATCTAGAGAGCTTTCTCCCCCCTCTCAGGAGCTGCTCACATGAAAACTGTGGTAATATTTTTATACTGTACTTCTTTGTTGAAGCAAAAGGTTAGGGGTTACCTAAATACCTCAACTGTATATATATAAAAAAACGAAAAGGTAAGTATTCATAGAAAAAAATCCAATGGGACTAGATTATTTATTTTTGCATTTCTCATGATTAATGATGCACCCGTGCATACTTGAAAATTGATGGCAAAACAGGGTAACATCTCAAATTCCTCTCCAAAGCATACAAATACCAACCTCCCATACTGTTCCAACATTTGTTCTAGGATGCTAAAATATGACAACCCTAAGTCAATAGCGAAGTCATGCAAAAGCTCATCAAATGCATTAAAATTGCAAATACTATTACCTAACAAAAATCTTTAGATATTTTTATATGAAGGATTCACTGAAACAATCTACCTCTATAGCATCTATTAAAAATATATAAAAACATGTGGCCAAATAGACAAATGCCAACAACTCAATGTGAAAAAAAAATCCTTCCTGAAAATTACTAAAATTGTAATATGGCAAAGCATAACTATTTTTTCTAGTCACTTATATGCCAGACGTTATTAATTGGGTGCTAGGAAATCCAATGCTAATTTAAGCGGAGACTTCCCAATAGGTTACCTTAATGTACTATTTTTTCCTCCTGTACCAATGAACTCTAAAACTTCCACTGAAGATAAATAAAATTCTACCTCTCCACAACCCCCCAAAAATTAGGAAACTCCCATAATAAACAATGAACTCCAATACTTGGTATTTTCTAAATAATAAGATATTCTAAGTTAACTGTCCAAAGTATGTGGAATTCTTCATCAAATCTGAGATGTTTAATATTTTAAAACAAATCTTTAAAACAAGTCTCACATAATGAAATTATACATGTTAAAATAATCTCCTGACGTTTCAAAAAGATTATGAAATTCACTGGATATATATTTTGATTCATGTGTTACAATTAAAAAATAACAGGGAAACTCTATACCTTATTAAAAGGGAGTTTCCTTACATTTTTAAACACAGTCAACCACAAGCTTTTGTCCATTCAACAGCACATACACATGAAACAGACCATACATTCCCATACAACTGTTTTAAGACCTGTATAGCAATTGAGAGTAAATGCTCTTTTATTATATTACATGCAGTATCTTTACTTTATGTAGAATTCTTAGGAATTTCCTCCCCTTTATACTATTTATTAAGGGCACAGGACTCAAGGTTTGGAAGAGTGTTGAATGGATGTAAGCAAATGTTATCAAACATTTTAGGTTTTGTTGTTACTGTTGAATAGAAAGAAGCCTAACTAAAGCAAAGTTTTTCATAAACATGCTTTCTTCTACTAATAAACAGAAACTGCATCATTTAACATGATATTTAAAAAATCCCCAAATAAGATGGGATGTAGAATTAAAATGGGCCTTTAAAGGCTAGTTGCTACATAAGCACATGCAGAGGAAAAAGAAATTGTTATTCATGCATATCCTCTACTCTATATTGTTAATAATTATAAATCCAATATACACCCAAGGAACAAAAATCATACCAAGGGTGATTTCAGCTCTAAATAAAAGATAAATGTTAGTTTACCTTGATTAGATGATTTTCATCTTTTAAACCCACTGCTCACAAAACAAGGAAATCTTTGACATATAGACATATGCAATTTTCAATAATGTTTAAGATAATTAAAAATTATCATACTGATGTTAGACAATTTAACCAAGTTAACATTATTCTCAGAACTATATTTAAGTTTATTTTGGTGAACAGTTTAAAGACTCACAATCTCCACTATTCCTATTGCCAATTATCTTATACATTAGAGTTATACTACATTAGTGACATTTCTAAAAAGGTATATCTAATATCCTATGTAAGGCAAATAATTTTTACCACAAAGTCAAATAACCTAACTTTATTTTACATTTCAGTTACACTGACTTTTTTTTTACATCAATGATGTCTACCAGAATCACTATATACCATCAACTATAAACATATCTTTACATAACAGACTAAGTTAAAACTCAAGAACTTAAATACACATTTGTAGGTTCACCTAAAATTACATGAGCCATGCCATTATTTACATATTCCTTATAGTCATGTATCTTATACCTGCATCTATTTTGTGGTTCAGTAAAAGAAAAAAAAAGGCAAAAAAAGGAAAATGCTAGCCAAATAACAATAACAATCACTAGTAAGGTTTTAAAAACATATACATGCAGTCTTTCTTTGGAAAAATCGGAATAATAATGTGATATTCCACAGAACTTCATAGGAACATGATATATTTTTGTACAGAAACAAAATACGTGTCATGTATGTTCAACTTAAATTTCTTCTGGCTATCAGTTTGTCCTAACACTTTTATACATGGCATATGCACATGCATGAGTGCGAATGCATTCACACCAATGACTATACAGAACTTGTAATAATGATTATAAACCAGGAAAAAAATTGCAAATTATTTAACTGAGGTACTATTTATAATTCTGTCATGAAAGATAAATACTAAAAAAAAAAATTGCACGTATGTTAACAAATGTCAATCTATAAAACCAATAACAGGGATTAGGCATCTAATTAGGAATTTCAAGACTAAAATAATCAATCTTGTAAAATTCAAGGATGTTATTTTCCAGTGATAAACTTAAATAACAATAATTAAAAATTGATATCAGTTAAACAAAGTATTAGAGTTTATAAGGGCAAATATGAATGGAATTATCTGCTAACAGATTCCTATTTATAAATATTATCTCAAGGAACAACTCTGGCTTGAAGCTAAACAGGTATATTTTCTCATTTACCATGTAACCTGGGTAAATAATTTAAGCGTTGAATTTCTAATTTTTCTATAATAATTGCTAGAATTAACTTTCTTTTTAAATTTCTGTACTGAACTTCCCAGTTTAAGACTTCAAATTCCTAAAATAATCTTTAAGTGAAAAGACATAATTCTACTAAATGATTACAAATTATTTAAATGAAGCAAAACAATGTGAATTTACTTTGAAGCTGAAAAGAAAGGATCATCACATTTATTTTACTATGTAATAAGGTACTAC
Source organism: Cacajao melanocephalus (assembly GCA_963573385.1). Classification (NCBI taxonomy): domain Eukaryota; kingdom Metazoa; phylum Chordata; class Mammalia; order Primates; family Pitheciidae; genus Cacajao; species Cacajao melanocephalus. Next base: position 42,313 of record CAUYLG010014394.1, read on the forward strand.
ATTTTTACAATGTCAACCTACTGCTGTATCACTGTAACTTGATCCTAGAAAATCAATGGATATCAAAAAGGTACAAAGTGCAGATTCTCTTTAATCAATTACAATTTTATTATAAGATACTTTAATGTAAATACACCTCCTTAAAAAATATATATTTTTGGAGACAAAAGTAAATTCTCATTTTATTTCATAAACTTCTATCAGATTATAGATATATGTAACAACTATATAGGATCACAGAAAGGAAACTTCTTTATGCTGAAAATTCACATTATTTCAATCACTATGTTTTCCATAAAGCTGATACCTGTAGAAGTACATAAGCATTTCATATTAAGAATGTAAACACCCAATTCAAAAATATTAAGACATCATGAAGTAATCTATGAGAAAACTCCCATCAAGACAACAGCATCTTAACATTTGGCAGGATAAATGGTTACAAAAGATAATCTAAGAAAATTAATTTTTACCTCTCATGAAATCTGTAAAGCATTTAGGTAATTCAGCTTTGACAAAATGCAGAAAAACTTGCTACTTCAATGCAAAAATGAAATATTTAAGAAGATAATACATAGGCAGATACTACTTAAAAAGACTATGTATATGGTGTATTTCTAAAGGAATGTAAATATACAAGTCAGTGTACTCCAACCTTTGATCATTAATCCAACCGCCTTTCCATAGAAGAAACTCCTTTTCTCATGTTATAGACTCCAGTGTCCACACAGAATTCTTTATATTCGCCGAGTTTTCAAAACTAAAGACATATACATAGTCTCTCTCTCTCTCTCTATCTGTAATTTAGAAGAAAAACTTAACATTTTAAAAACTTTTTATCACTAGTAACCACCTTATTTTAAAAGTGTTAGCCAGATAAAGACAATGAATATTGTTAGGAAAGCTTTATTCTAGATTCCATAGTAAACATTTAACAATATCCTTCCCTTGTAACCTGCATAAGCATATTGCAGAATATTTTTCTACACCAATAGGACTAGCGAAAACACATGAAGAGATCTGTTTTTAACATTATCACTCACAAGTACCCAGGAAGAAAATTTAGAGCCATGTGCTGATTATTAGGCCTATTTTCATTTTCATAAATATTCCAGATCTATCAAGACACAAAACACACTAAAATCGGAATCAAGGTACACTTAAACAACTATTTTTTTAAATATCAAAATACTTGGCTTAAATGGCTAAATTATTTAATTATTGAATGGTTAAACCACTCTATATATGTAAAAAAAATTTTTTGCTGAGATGTATTCAAACCATTTTCTTGACTATAAAATTAAATCCTGTGCTCCAACAAATAATGTAACACAGTATTTTTTATAAAGTATTTATTTACAAAGTAAATATATATTAGAGATGTTCAAAAAGATAGGAAGGGACTTTCTATGATGCAACTTTATTAATACATGTAAATTTTCTACCTTTGTTTTAAACTTTCTTCATTCAAATACATGGTCAATTCATTGAATTTTTTTGACACAGAAACATCTTAAATGCTGTTTTAAAGGAAACTTTAATAAAAATTGCCTTACTCATTATTATAAACTGGCATGAAAATATTTTCAAAAAAAATATTTTTTGAAAACTTGCTGTGAAAACAGTGTGATCTGAAAACTTACATACTTAAAACTTATGAAATGAATACAAAAAATGCAAGCAAATGCATAAAACTACCTAGCAACAATAATGCAGTGAGAAGTCAACCCCTAACATAGGAGACATAGTATGCTTTTTTAAAATAAAAGCTCAAATTAAAGCTTGCCTTTTGAACTGCCCATATGAACAGAAAAACATTCCAATGACTTACAGAATTTTCTTCTAAACTGGCAAGACTAAAAAGAATCACATCCAATTCCTATTTTGCAATTATAATGTGTGATACTTTCTTTAACCATAAGACTGTCATTTATTCTAAATTTGCTGGAAAAGCTTGCCATTGCATTTTTCCTGTACGTACCTCTTCCTTATCAATTATGGTGTATCTCCAGCATTCGAATAAAAAAAAGCTCCAAAATTTTAACTGCATTTAAAATATATAATTAAACCAATATATACAAGGGCTACTCTAAAAAATACTCATTTCTAGAAGGCCAGAAAATCTTATTTTTTTAAGCTGATGCATCTACACATAGAAAGTAACTTTTAGTAAGTTCTTTTGCTACGCCATAATGATCTGCTCCAGAAACTCAAGGGTACCTAAAACAACGAACTACCTGTTCTAGCCATGCTTAGGAATGTGTCCAAATCATTTTTATTGATTTAACCTTTATAGGAATGCTACATATCCTCAGAGCAAAACATTTTGAATGTATTTATAATATGATACACTTCTAGAAGCCATGAAAAAGAAAGCTAAAAACAAATCTAAGATGCCTCTCCACCGTTGGTTGTTATGTTTATTTTTGTTTATTTGAAACAAATATTAAATAAATATTAAATAATTCTATTTGCGAAAACTCACGTTGGTACTACTGTTAAGTAGAAATAAAAATTTATTTTTTAAAAAAAGTACATTTAAGTAAATTCTAACTTTAAGAAATAAAACTCCTGACTTGACAATGATGTTACACCTACAAATTTTAATGGATTCTAAATGCTCCTTTCATACTCTAATTACACATTAATCATGGAACCTACACACAAATCAAACTTATACTTACAAAATTTAGTCTTTATTGAATAAACTTACATTGTACTCTAGTTTTCAACCTCAGAGTTTACAGATAAAGTTCTCTGCAGCCCATCTTTCTAGCTTTCTGTAAGTGATACTTTATAAATGGTTTCAACAGCTAACGCCTGCATTAGGTATGTTTGCCAAATAATTCACAATATTATGCTTCCTCGCATTATGGTTCATCATTTGCTAACTTAAACCTCACCTCTAAAGAAGTTATACTTTCACTACAGATTATTCTCTTAAAAAGGGCAAACAACTTTTGAGCATTTCCAGATGTAGCTCTAATAAAAAAAAAATTATAGGCAAATTCTCAAGAAATTATAAAATTAGTAATAAAAATATAATAAAACTGGTATCATTTCTGATTACTTCAATGATCACATATAAGTTTATATAAAAAGCTGACGGTACTATATTTTGAAATCAGAAACTTATGACAGCTACAAGAGCCCTGATTTCAGGTAGCTGCCAGTAGGTAAAACAACCAAGTGTATTTCAGTGTCAGACAAGATTCTGCTGAACTGGAATTTAGGAAGCTCTGAGAATTACTAAGCATGGGATAAAAATAATAATGCTATTTTTTATCAAATACTTAACTTTTTTATTCTGGGTGATATAAATTTGAGTTCAGCTATACTATTTCGTTTTGTCATCAATTTTTTATAAAACATGCAAGTATGCATGAAATTATACTTAAATAAAAATAATTTATATGCAGCCTATTTCTCTGGAGCAGGGCTGGGACTAGGATGAGACAAGGGAGGCATCTAGGGCACAAAATTTAAGGAGGTATTCACTCTTGCACAATCCTCAAAGAGAGTTCCTCCTTAAATTCTGTGCCCTAAGTACTTTGCCTGCCTCACCCAGGTTCTAGACCTGCACTGGAGACACGTGAGTACAAACCATTTAAACTCATGTGAGTATAAAATGACAGGTACTAAGCAGGGTGACATAAAACATAGAAATAAAGTAATAGAAGAAAAATTAAAGGAGACATATTTACATTAAATATCCTGCAAAGTAAGACAGTTATGGCCTTACTGCTTGATTATAAGGCTAAGTAATCTTATTACTTGACTATAAGGCTTTAAGAAAAAAGGGATTGAAAGAGTATGCTCCATTAAAGAATTCACTAGCCTATACAAGACTTCTTACATTACAGTGGTATCCACAACAGAATTGCCTGAGGAGTAAATCTTGGGGAAGAGGAGCTCATGGAGGGAAAGCCTTGGGAACTTTTTCAAAACAAAACTCCCTAGGTAAATTAGCCAAAGTTGTGAGCCAACAGATAGTCAACTCTTAATACTCCTAGAAATAAGCTAAAGACAAAATGCATATCCAAAATATATTATTTCCAAATTGCATCCCCACTAAACATTTGTAAAGCTTGTTCACAAGGAAAAATTAGTTCCTTTCTTTTTTTCCGCTTCTTCTAACAGAAATGTTAGTCAATGGTTATGTATTTAACAAGTAATATCAATAAGGAAAATAAAGTGAGAAGTACAGAGGATTCCGTAAAATGACTATAGCCAAAAACATTAATATTCTTATTTTTCTATTAGGTTCAAATAGCTATTCTAAGTACATAATTAATCTATCCTAAAACTTTATTTTAAACATTATTTGTCTAAAATTACCTAAAATTTATTAAAGTTTTAATTTAATTAGATTTATATTAATATATTTTGGAAAATCAATGTACTAACATAGTCTATAATTTTTATAGAGTATACCTTAATTGAAACTGTACTTTCTTAGCTTTTGTTGTTGAACGTTTACTGTACCCGGGTACTATGATAAACCCTTTATAAACGTTATTTCCTTTAATTCTTGCAACTCCCTATATGAGACATGTATCATAATTATTTACAGATGAGGAAGCTGAGAATGAGGTAAAGGAACTTGCTCAAGGTTACAGAATTGAAGAGGTGGGATTCCAACCCAAGCCTTTTAACTCTTAATTACCACTTTACAGTTATGACCTAAATGAAGTTAGTTCCTAGTCCTCAACCAATTTCATCTGTAAAGGTGTTAGCTCTCAGAAACAAAATTATTCTAAAGTTATTAAACTGATAAAATATAAACAGGAAGATAATCTAGAAGTCATCAAATTACCCTGCACATATCTTTAAGAAATATTAATCTGACCAGAACCAAAGAGATTAAGAAAAAATAAAACTATATCAAGGAATAAGATTAAGGTGAGGTTTATGTAGCCCCCCTTCTCCCCCAGACAAGGTCTCACTCTGTCACCCAGGCTAGAGTGCACTGGCATGATCACAGCTCACTGTAACCCTGACCTCCTGAGCTCAAGGGATCTTCCTGACTCAGCATCGCAGGTAGTTTGAACTACAGGCATGCACTACCATGCCCAGATAATTTTGTAATTTTTTTTTGTAGAGACAGGATCTCGCAGTGTTGCCCAGGCTGCCGTCAGTCAAACTATTGGGCTCAAGCGATCCTCCCACTTCGGTCTCCCAAAGTGCTGGGATTACAAGCATAAGCGACCACACCTGGCCTTTAGGTAGGATTTGATCAGAAAATAAAAGTTTCAAGGAACTAGATAATTCTTCATCATTATAATCGATAGTCTTAATCAATGTCCACAATACACATATATACTTCATGTGACATAAAAATATCATTTAGGAGTAAAAACATTGAACAACAAGAATGTATAATCCTCCTTATTTATAAAATTAAAATAATGTATCATAAATATGATTATAATCATAGGCTTTGGTGTCAGATCTGGAATCAAATCCTACTTCCTATATTTATCAGTAGCATTCCTTATACTATGGTCTCATAGCCCTATCTACAAAGACCCATACCCCCACACATATGCTAAGAGACCCAGATAACCTCAATCTCTAAGCTTTAACTTCCAATCATAATTTTGTAAATCCTAATTCATTTTATATTCACAAAAATCCATTAGTAAGTATACTTTTTTCTTTGCCTACGAAAAAGATATTGCACAAGATTCTAAGAAGTCCTTGACATGTACTGTTCACCCCAATTTTATCCCAATTTTAACCACAATTATCCACATTATTACTCAAAACAAAAAGTTCTCAAGGAAGCCACAAAAGAACTCTAGCTGCTTTTTTCTCTAGCAGAGGATAGGAATAAAGCTGTGAGATATTTTTCAGTCTATATGTTTCTGAGAAAAGATGCTCTGATTAGAAACGATACATGAGAGATTTTTGCAAAGATAAAGAACTGAGGAAAAGAGAAACGCTATTTGGAGAAATCCGTAAATGTCAACGGACTTCTCCAATCATTGTGCACCTATATTTAACTTGATAGTTAATATTTTAAATGATCAAACTAACAACTTTTACAAGCTAAATGATGTAGGATCGCACTAATATTAAATACATGTGGAAGTACAAAATCATAACTACATTTTAAAAGGAAAACACAAACTTTCATATTAGGTTAAACGTGAGTTTGTCTCAGCAACTTCACAAAGAGTAAAATGGCATAAGACTCCAGGTAACAAAAAGAAAGGAATGAAATGACAACATATAGTGTACACATGAAAATAACTACTAAATAACAGATAGTTAAAAGTCCTCAGTAGTAGCAATATTATTACAAGATCTCAGATTCTGGTACCCTATTTGGCAATGAAGGCAAGAAGTTAGAAAAGGATGTGATTACAAATAAAAAATGATACAATAAGACAATTTATCGCTACAATTATTCACACTTATTTCATCAGAAGCCATTAATACGACATATGTAGACAAAAGGTTTTGTGTACAGCCAGAACAGTCAATCAAAGCAGTATAAATTCATAAATAACATGGTGATTCAGTAGTCATTAACCTAGCAGAAAAAAAAATTGAGACTGGACTGACTGAAAAATATGGGCAAGTTGAAGAGTTATTACAAAGAAACTAGCAGAAGAATTTGGCAGCAGTTATGGAAGAAGCAAAGAATAAGGAAAATGAGACTGCCACTTAGGACAGAATGGTGATGGTGCCAATGATCATGAGGAAAAGAGAAAAGGGTTTTTATTATAAATAGAAGGAATTATACCTTTGTCACTGTTGAAGTTGGGCCTAGCGAAAAACAAAGAGAATACTAAGTTATATATAACACAATCTCAATTTTTAAAAATTATATGAGAATGCATCTGTATCAGAGGAACTCAAAACTGTCATAATATAAGGTTTAGACAGTAGTAGGATTTTCGAAGACTTTTTTATTTGCCAATATTTTTCAATTAAAAACCATGAATTAATACATAATAATTCAAAGATGTAGTTAATAGTTTGCATTAACATTTAAAAAGCTTATTTTTCCTGAACCCATACAAAAAAAATACATACGAAGAGAAACGTTTTTAATTTTTCATGCTCAAGTTGTAAGAAACAGAAAAAAGTCCTCCAATTACAAGGTATTTATAAATTAAAAATTATTCTCAAGAAAACTATAGAATCTCATGGAAACACAAGGACAGCACGGGTTTTGACGTTAAAGTTTAAATTCCAGTTACAGCACCTAGTATATAACCTTGAGCAAGCAACATTTAAGCTCCCTGTGTCTCAATTTCCTCATCTGTAAAAATATTACTACTTACCTTCAAAGTTTCCTGTCAAAATTAAATAAAATGTAAAGTGTCTACCTTGATCTGACAAAAGCATTACAATTATTAAGTATAATCAACTTGCCAAACCTTAAATCATCTTAAGTCTAAACTCAACTATTCGTAGTGTGGCTCACAAACCAGCAGAATCAGAATGCCCTGAAAGCTTGTTAAAAATGCACAATCTCAAGCCCCACCCCACATCTTCTAAATCAGAACCTGCACTTTATTAACACCTCCAGAAAAAAGTTTGAGAAGCCCTGCTCAAAACAACATTCAACTAAGCGAGTGTCCCACCTGTTTACATATGACCAGGCCCCTAAAGTTGTCCACTTCATTTGTTTCAGAGTTCTGATACTGAATGAAGAGCACCAGGCAGTTTATTCTTAATTCTGAAGGACTCAAGAGACTAACAGACATCATCTAATCGATAGTAATTCCACCTCCAAAACGCAACTTTTAAAACATGAATAGAACTTTCACATTCATATACCTCTCAGTTCATCACAATGACTGATTAAGAGGATAGGTCCTATGTGTGCAACTCTGTCTTATAAAAAAAGTCTTCAATAATTTGAGACATTCTGCAAATTATTACGTTGCATACTGGTACAAACTAGCTACTAATCTATACTTCTTCATGTTTTCAATGATGTCTCACCACAACCTTGTCAAAAGCCTTGATGAAGTTTTAAAATACTGCCTTTGTCCCATGATTCTGGGACTGCTATCTAGTAGCTCTGATGTAATACAGAAGTTTGTGAGACATGACTACTGCTGAGGAAAACCATTTGGCTCCAACTACTCACCTGCTTGATGCTTAAAATCATGCTTTTAATAGCCCATATTAGAATCTTAGCCGTCAAAGACCTCCACCTGACAGGTCTACAAACTTTCATTTTATAACCAGTTTGCCCTTCTTTGATATTCTATACTAGCTATTTACTAGTAAAATATTTTACAAACACAGGTGCCTATTCTTATCTTTTTTTTCCTTTCCATGACTAATTGAATAAAACAGAAAATATGAGAGACAATTATATATATGAAAAATTGTCAAATCAAAGAGCAATTCACATTCCTTTTATTTAGAGAGATAAAAGTTGATCTAAAGTAGATATGACAAAGAAAAAGAACATCCACTAAATACTTTGTAGTATGCGAAGAGTTAGACCATAACAGAGTTCCTAGAAGTTTATCTCCTCTGAAGGGATTTCTTAGACTACTTCAACCGGAATTATTCAATCTTATTTCTTACAGAGTTGGGAACTCCTTCATTTATATTTGGCCTAAACTTTCCATAGTCTGTATACTTATTTTTGCTCTCCACCCTGAAAACTGACTTGTCCTTAGTTACAAATAATGTACTTTGTTGCCCATTCATGCTATACTTTATTCTTTTCATTCTCTGATCATTTCTTTTTTCATTCATGTCCAAATGAGCACTGCCTTAGATTCTAAATTTCCAGTGGAGGGCCCATACATGTACATTTCCCTTTGAGCATCTAGAATAGTAACAATCAATTAAGTACTTAATTGCTTTTCCATAGGCACAACAAAAACTATTAAGAGGCCACAGAAAGCTATGCCTACCACAAATTTAAAACCCATTAAAAATCAGGAATGTCAAAAGCATGTAAACTTTTTGGTAAAGTGTATAAACCAGCTCTTCATGCTTGGCTAGGAAAGGTTAGAAAAAAAAAATCCTAAATATGAAAGGTGAGTCTGCCTGTACAACAAGAGATAAATATACTCGGCGGACCTAAAAAAGAAGGCCAGTTCCGAAATTAAAAATGCAGTAAGCCAAGATTCAAAGCTATGACAAGGGAGACAATAAAACCAATGGTAGAGAATTTTTAAATCCCTGAAATTTTAGGGACTCTTTATAAGCAAGATAGTTTAGTAGTTGCCATATACTACACTCTTAAGCCAGGCTTCATGCTGATGAGTTTAGAAGTTTGTTTTACCTAGCTGAATCAGAATCTAGCAAACTGATTTATGCAACAAAAAGATTGTATATTAAAACGTTCCTCATGGCATGAAACAGAGAAAAACTAACCACCCATCTGCCCTGCTTTACATGGATGTTTTGAGATTTAAATGAGATGTTAATATAAGATGTCAAAATACTTATAAAAATATTTGACATTTTATAAAAAGTATCAAAGATAAGCTTTAACAATTTTGTTCACTTGATTGTTAAAGATTGTAAAATGTCATGCTCAAATGACATGTTTTCCTATTTGCTATCAAGTTGATAGTAAAAATGTTGCCCCATCTCAGCAACCAGAGGGACTTTACTATATGCATCTCTACACACTTTTACCTCCTGGATTAATTTTGTATCTCTACTCTGTTCAGGCTTCATCTTGATTTCCATTTTTTAATCCTTTAGTATTATAAATAATGATAAACTCCTCAAAATCTTTTAAAATCAATCAGGATACAAATGATGAACCAGTGCTCAAACCTGCAGCTTAATGGCATCATCAGCTTCCTGGTCCTCTATGATAAAAATCTTGGAATCATTTTTGGTAACTAATTCTATAATCTCATAACAATCTAACCTATGCAATATCACTTTCACTTATTTTGTTATTCTTCATTCCCATTCCCTCTTACAACAGTACAATAGACTACTACAACAGGTCTTTCCACAGCCAACTCATTTTACATGCTGCATTATCAATCCTTCTTAATGAGTATCAATGCACATCATACCTTTATCTTTTCAAGCACCTTTCAAAAGTTTCTGATTGTTTTTGAAAAAGACTTAACTCCTCAGTCTGCCAAAGCTGGCCACATTTTGATACTAATTAACAGTTTTATCTCTATTTTCTATGACCCAGTCTCTCTTCAGACACAGTAAGCTATTTGCCCCAAATGCCTCATCCCTGCCTCTGTTTGATCATGCTGTCTCCCTTACTTGCAATATTCCCTACATATCCTTACTGTCACACTACCCCCAAATTTCTACAGGACTAAATATTGCCTCTCCTTGAAGAAAAAACTCAAACAACACTATTTTCACTAGCTTTCATCCTCCAAATTGAAAACTGATCCACCTCAATATTCCTACAGTAGCATATCTGTAACTCTTTTCACATACTTATCTGTACCTACCACCTGTCATTCTGTTTCTATGCATGTAAGATTCTCATTCTATGTATACATATACATAAATACATATAATTCTACTAGACCAGTGATACTGTTTTTTTTTAACTGCAAAATCCATTTTTCATATTAAATGCTATGAGAAAACCCAATAAATAAAATGGATTTTTAAAGGACCCTACAGGGTTGAAAGGAAGAAGGGTTGAGATGGTAGCTAGAACCTCACATCCCCTCCTGAGCAGCCCCAAAGGCAACTTTATTAAGCACAGAGATACAATACAGTACACTAAACTACACACTCTCTTGGTAGCACAGATACACAAGAATTCCCTCTCTCCCACTCTTACTTTCCTTTTATATCATCTAGCCAAATGCCTGGCATGTAATAGAAATTCAATAAACATTTCTTTTTTTTTTTTTTTTTTGAGACAGAGTCTCACTCTGTCGCCTAGACCAGAGTGCAGTGGTGCAACCTCGGCTCACTGCAACTTCCACCTCCCAGGTTCAAGCAATTCTCTTGCCTCTGCCTGAGTAGCTGGGATTACAGGCATGTGCCACCACGCCTGGCTGACTTTCGTATTTTTTTTTTTTACTAGAGACTGGGTTTCACCATGTTGGTCAGGCTGGTCTCGAACTCCTGACCTAAGGTGATCTATCCACCTAGTCCTCCCAAAGTATTGGGATTACAGGTGTGAGCCACCACACCTGGCCTCAATAAACATTTCTTAAATGAATTAATGAATCAGTAGATGGAAATGGTTAGACAAATAAACAATTACCTAAACAAAAAGTAAAAGGATTTAGCAAAGGGACGTGGTAACAGCTAAAGAAATACTTCATAAGAAAAAAATGCCTTAAAAATAACCATTATGGCTGGAAAGAGAGGTGGTACTTTATATAATTAAAAATTGTACACATTTTCAATAAAAATACCCCACAAATATGTGAGAGTTTACTATCAAAGAAAAATAAAACTAAAGAATTATTTACATATATCATATTAAGATAAGTGAAATAATGGGATATCTAGCTAACATCTAAATTTAATTTACATTCAACCTCTTAGAATTAAGAGATACAGTAAATTAAACAATAGTGAACAATTATATTTCTTTAAAATGAATTCAGTTTCACTGATATATGTATGACTCTTAGGGAACAGTGTTCTGATTTTCTTTTTAAGCTGTATTTCCTTCTTTCTCAAGTTACAAATGTAAAGCTCTGCAATTGTATTTAAAATCTTTGGTGGTAGATGTGCACAAAAGAAATGCCTCAACATAAATCACTATGGCACATAATGAACCCAAAAGGAATAACCATGTATCATTACAGGCATGACGTTAAGTTTGATAAAAACAAAATCTGACCTTTAATATATTTTTTAAATTGGTTAATAAACATAAATGCAGCAAGGCTTACATTCCATATATTTTAAAACTCCCCAGCATCCTTGGGGTCTGTCTGCAAAAGCAAGGGAGTATGCACAAGAGAGAAAAAAATTTTAAATAAAAGAAACGTAATCCTGTGAGATTATTCCCTTCCATTAGAAGGGTGAAATCCAAATACTTTATTTTTCTACAACCAAAAAAAAAACTTCACAATTCTTTTAAAAAAAAAAAAGGATGTATATTTCATTAAAACACTCTATATTTATCAGAATAATTCTGTATTCACGGTGTAATTACTATTTTTAAAAAATACTACATGCCTACTGAAATAATGAAACACAATGTCAGTATGGTTATCTGTGAATGACAAAATTGTTTCCTTCTTTAGTTCTTCTAGAGATTCCAAAATCTTAAACAAATGCATTACTTCTACAATCAGAAATGTTTAAAGTTATATAAATAGGTATGTATGCATGTGTATACATGTGTGTCCATGTGGATACGTGTGTATATTCCTCTAAATGGCCTACTTATGTCTAACTTACAGTTTTTACATTGGAAACAGAGTCTTTCTCATTTCTTTAGAAATAAGAAAAAAATACAGGGTATACTTACATTATTTAATAATTAAGAAAATAAGTTTAAATCTCTCCAATATAACATAGCAGTGAAGTCTGGCTCTGGAGTCAGAAAGACCTAATGTTATCCCAGTTCTACCACCAAATAGCTGGATGGCTCTGCAAAGTTATTTAATTTCTATTAGAGAAATTCTAAGTTCAAAAAAAAAAAAAAAAAAGAATTCTCTACCATTAATTTTACTATCTCCTCATTATCTTCATCTAAAATTTGGCAAAAGCCAAGTGCAGTGGCTCACGCCTGTAATCACAGCACTTTGGGAGGCCAAGGTGGGAGGATCACTTGAGGTCTTGAGTTCGAAACCAGTCTATCAACATGGTGAAACTCATCTCTACTAAAAATACAAAAAAGTTAGCCAGGCATGATGGCGCAAGCCTGTAGTCCCAGTTACTCAGGAGGCTGAGGCAGGAGAATCACTTGAACTCGGGACAGGGAGGTTGCAGTAAGCCGAGATCATGCCATTGCACTTTAGCCTGGGCAACAAAGCAAGACTCCACCTCAAAAAAAACCAAAAAATTGGCAATAATATCATTTAACTAACAGGGCTGTTAAATGAAATAATATATAGGAAGATGTTAGTGCACAATACCTATTTAGTGACAGAAGTGATATTTCCTCTTCCCACAACTGTGCAACCAAAATTCCTATCTATCCATGTTTCACCTTAAATAAACTTTGAGAGGCTTTAGTTCCCCATTACACTATTTCATAGTATTCTGTACATTTTCCTTCAGACTCCCTATCATAATTTATAATCATTTATTTGCACAAATGTATACACAGTTCATGGCATACCATATATACTTAGTAAATTTTGAATAAATGAATTTATGAATGGAAAGAGATTTATAATCTTTCCACTAGTATCATTAAATTCTGCCTCCACATAATCAGTGGGATCCTGATTATAAATGTTACTGCCTATAATACAAATGGGGTATTTCAATTTCAATTTAGCTATTCTAGGAACAACTGCACTAGAGGGGGAAAAAAGAACATCACTAGTATTTCAGTCTACTTCTACATATTTAAAGTCACAATTATGGAATCACAATAATTCTGTACATTTTGTCCCACAATCTGCCACTTAATGGGTCCACTAAAATAAGGATTAAGAAAAATGTTAGTTCTTTCTTGGCTTTCAGTCTACCTGCTGAGTTTTCTTTAAATCACTATCTGCTACAACTGTGACTGAATTAGCTACTTATTGATAAATCAGGTGCACTACAAGATAACATTATATAAAAGCACTGGCTTTCCAAGTACGGTCTCTGGATCACCAACATCATCATCACCTGGGAATTTATTTGAAAAGCAAATTGTTGAGTTCACCCTTGATTTACTCAATCAGAAAGGCTAGAGGTGAGACCCAAGTTTTATGGTTCAGCAAGGCTTTCAGGTGATTCTACTGCACACTAAAGTTTGGGAACCACTGCACTGGAGGATTCATTTTTTTAAGTCATAGGTTGTTTCATTGGTTTTCATCAATTTGCTGGTTTTAGATTTCATCATTAAAACTGTATTATTATTTCAGTGTCATCTCTAAAATACTCTGAAGTCTGACAAACAAGTCATCTGTCAGAATATAAGAAAGACAGCCAAACAATGACTGCTTAGCATACAATTCCATCCACTGCATAATCAGTTCATGTTGTCAATGTTCTCTTTTATTCAAAATTAATTCCTTTTACATTTCCTTTTAAATAAAAAGATCTTTGCTTCTGAAAAACTAATTTCAAGTAAAATTGGGAAGTGACACAAATAAGCAATTACTCTTTTAAAAGGTTTTGTTAGTTGCAGGAATAAAAATTATCAGAGCCAAAAATATAATTAAAAGTAGTATTGCCACTATACGCAAAGATACATACAATTAAGTCTAAAGTTTTTAGTGCACTAAACTGTAAACTGCAAGAATATAGTTTACTACAAAAACAAAAGTATTTCTGAGAAATGAGAAATAATATTGGTATTTCTAATAAAATTAGAATGTAACCATGAGATTACAGATTTTGTGTTTGTTTTATTCACTGCTATGTCTCCAGAGCCTAGAACAATGCGTAATACACAGTGGGCACCCACTATATTTGTAAATGAATAAACAAAAACATTTGTATACAATAATTTTCTAAATTAAATGTGGTCTGCCAACAGGTGTTACTCTAAAAACTGTTTCAAGTGCACAATAAAATATAAGGAATTCGCACCAGAATGTAAACTAATTACATTAGGTAATTTGTAATACACATCATTTAATTTCTGCTTTTATCACAGGAAAACTATTTCAACAAAGGAAGTAGGGAATTGGTTTACATTCTGGCTTAAGCTACTTTCTCATAGAAGACCAATAACAATCACAAACTTGCTGAGTAACACTGCTTTAGACTAAACGTTGAAGGTAGAAATGAAAGGGACAAATGGGGGGAAAAAAACTAAATTTAAAGCAAAGAATAACTTGTAAAAATAATTTCTGGCTGCTAAAATGTGGTCATAATCATATTACTGTGCCTTTTAAAGAAGCTTATAATACACATGAAAACAAACAAAAAAAAATATTAAGGATAAGCTCTTTTTGTCAACTAAATGCCAGGTTTTAATCAGGAAATTTAAAATATCCCAGTAGTGTCTAAATGAATGAAGTCTTTACATTTTCAGACTGATTTATAATAGCTCAGGAGTCCCCAGCTCCCAGTTCCAGTCTGTGGCCTACTGGCTGCACAGCAAGCGGTGAGCGAACATTACCACCTGAGCTCTGCCTCCTGCCAGCTCAGTGGCAGCATTAGATTCTCCAACCGCACATGCGAGGGATCTAAGAGAATCTAATGCCTGATGATCTGAGGTGTAATAGTTTCATCCTGAAACCATACTCCCCATGTCCCCACCCCTGCAACCCAGGTCCATGGAAAAAAATGTCTTCCATGAAATTGGTCCCTGGTGCCAAAAAGGTTGAGGACCGCTGTAACAACTAGTCACAGAAGCTGAGATACACAACGAAAAAATTATGCTCTAAATTAGTGAAAATACTTCAAGTATACAACTCACTCATCACTTTAAAGTGAGTCCAGGGCCAGGTGTGGTGGCTCATGCCTGAATACCAGCACTTTGGGAGGCCAAGGCAGGCAGATCACTTGAAGTCAGGAGATCCAGACCAGCCTGGCCAACATGACGAAGCCCTGTCTCCACAAAATTAGCCAGGCATGGTGGCAAGCATGCATGCTTGTAATCTCAGCTGCTTGGGAGGCTAAGGCACAAGAATTGCTTGAGCCTGGGAGGTGGAGGTTGCAGTAAGCCAAGATTGCACCACTGCACTCCAGCCTGGGCAACAGAGTAAGACTGTCAAAAAAAAAAAAAAAAAGTTAGTCCAATATTGTAGTGTCATCTCAAATATAAAGGTAAAGAACTAAGTGCTGGTAGTTTTTAAAAAATGAGGACTACAGGGGGAAAAAGTCAAATTAACACTATATTATAGCAGAGAGGCACTGGGAAAGTGTACTGGGTTATAATTTAGAAGACGAGGTGTATAGTCCTGAACCAATAACTAATCAACTCCACTTTCTAGGGCAAATCACCTTATTTCTCTGCCCTTCAGTTTCTTCATGAGGAAATAAGAAGATTGACCTAAACAAATTCTAAAGATTCTCAGATTTTTCCATTCATTCTAAGAAACCGAAATTATTCAAACATTCCTTTGTTTCTGAATGAAGACAGGTGCATGGTCCCAAAAAACATGCTGAGTGAGGTTCACTTATATCTGTAATCCTATGAAGCCTAACTAATGTAAAAGATATAGACATGTATATAGAGATTTGCACTGAATACTTACCTATCTCCTATATAAATGATTTATATATATATAATCTGATTTGATCCACACCAAAAAAAAATCCTGAGAGATGAATACTGTTATTGGATTGAATAAATAATAAGGTCTCAAAGAAATGTTTAAAAACAGAACAGCATTCATTCATATTGTCTGACTTCAAGAGGCTATCCTTCGTTCCACAGATCAGACACTACATATATTATCTAAGAAAGAAATAAGAAAGTTTCAAGGAAATCAGACACACTAAATATAGAAAGTTACATCTAAAAATGTTTTTCATGCAGCTAAGATGAAGAAGAACTAAAGTTAATATAGTAAGAGAATAATGAAGATGGTAAAACTATTTTTGATGTTAGTAATAAGGAAGCAAAATAATACCTGAGGCATGATATTAAAATGTTTAAAGCTTTAAAAAAATCAGAAGACAACCAAAATAAAGCATCAACTGGAATTTCTAATATGGACATATAGTATGAAGATAGATTACCCTATTTCCTACCTCTTCTATTTTGAAGACTTAACCTCTTCTCAACTTCAGCCACTGCCACAGAGACTGCCCTCCTACACTATACTATCCCATCAAGACCACAACTTCCTAGGCATTCTACTAAATTTTCAACACCCACCAGGCATACTTAGGTGCCAGGCACTGTAAAACATGAAATTTAAAACAATTCCCATAATCAGAGAGCTTATGGTGAAGAAGAGAAATAAAAAAATAGACCACTGTAACACAGTAAAATGAAGACTTAAAAGAGTATTACAAGTTACCACAGCACACAGAAAGGAACCTGAGCAGAGATGTCAAAGAAGACTTCCTGGATGATGAGATTTCCAAGGTGATACTTGTATTTTCTGTTACATTTTCTGCTCCTCCAGCTCTTTTAATTACTACTTCTACTCTACCTATTTTTATGCTTCACTGAAATTTCCAATCCCTTCTCCCTCTCCATTTTTCTCCAAGTTGATCAACTCCATACTTTCTATTCTATCCCTCCCCACCAGCCCAAACCCAGTCCTATGCCCAACTGCTGAGCACTTCAAAAGACAGAAATACAGGCTGTTAGAGGCCTCATAAATGCTGACTAAGCTCAGCTCAGTCCTTGACAACTTAGGCAACACCTGAGCATATTCCTAATTAGCTTTCTCTCCCTAACTCTACCGCTGACGTAACAAACCTTTCCCACTCTCTTCAAAGTTCTTTACCTCAAATCTTTGCCATTCCAACCAGCTGTCTTACCTACTTCTTTAAAATGATATGCATGGTAATTAGGCATAGCTGAAAATGAACATAACCTGATGTTTTTGAATAGGAAAAAAAGTATACTGAACTACAGGAATCTAACTAAAACTCCTACCAGTATTTAATTGAGAAAAGAGTCAGTCCCAAAGGACTAACAAATAACCTTTGATCTTCTACCTGACAATTTCAGCCTTAGAAAATACAATAAAAAATCTGAACCAAGGAGTAAGCAAACCCCTCTCAAAATTGATAGTACGTTTATGCACCAAAGATCAAGTAATTTTTTTCAGGAAAAAAAAAGTGTATCAAGTTTTCCTAGTTTATGAATTCTTATTATAGATACAAATCTAATAAATTTGATTACTATACTATTGTACACTGGAAGCAGCATTCGAAAGGAAAGAAGGTGAAACATTGCTGGAGTCTGGCATGCCAAGGGGAGAGAAAACAAAAACTATAAAAATAAATCTATAAATTCAAAAAGATTACAGATTGGGACATTTATCATAGGAACAAAATACATTTTATGCTTCTATGTAACCTAAGACATCACTGTATTACAAGTAGAGTACTATGGAGCAACTATACCTAGTATTCTGTTTATAAGTAGTCATAAATATTCATAATCTACTATAGAAATAATTTCTTTAAAATAGAACCATCTGATCACTTAGATCATCTTCATGTATTTATGAAATAAAGACAATATTAAATAGCCTTATTCTTTATTACTTATATTGCATAGATATCTACATATGTAATTCCATTAGTCACAATGCAGTTTTATATATTTATAAAAAAAAAATCAAACTGGTCATTTATTTTCAGCCATGTCTACCATTCAAAATTAAGACAACTGCATGATTTAAAATTGAGGGAATAGTTTGGCTGATTTTTACATACTGCAGTCACAGCACAATTCTACGTTCCAGCAAGAAAAACAAGTATTAAAGAAAACTGAGACGTTCTTCAGAATCTCTCATAGAACAGTAGTTCACCAGCCCACTCATTAGTCCGTTGCTTTTGCTGTTTCTCTCCCGTGTTGTTTCAAATAAACTTTCTAAATGTAAAATTATTTCATTAATCAACTTTAAAAGTAAAATGAATTGCACAGACCAATGTCTGAAATCTGAGTACACAGCAAAAAGCAGAAAAAGAAAAGAAAAATGAAACTACTTAAAATTTGTTTTGGAACTTGATAAAATGATTCCTAAAAATTCATCTGGAAAAATAAAAATAGGAAACGAGTCAAAAATATTTCAAAAAGAAAAGTTATGCGGATGGACTTGAACTATAATACTAACTATTAAAACATATTAAGAAGCTATAATAACTACAATAATGCAGTACTGGCAAAGGAATGGACTAAATGGAACAAAGCGGAAAAGTTTAAAGTAATTTATTATCTGATAAAGGTAGTATTTCAATTCTGAGGAGAAAGGAAGGCTTATATAATTTTTGATGGTAAGACCACTGGCAAATCAATTTGAATAAAAATTATTTTAACTTAGAACCCTCCCTGACATCATGCAACAAAACAGCGGATTAAACATTAAACTATAGAAACTAAAAACCTGAAATGTAAGAAAGTAAATGAAGATATGTATCAAAATTGAGGGTAGGACACTCTGTCAAAGACAGAACCAATAAGATATATAAGAATGATTAAACTACATTAGCAATGAAAACTCTTTTATTTTTTTAATCACTATATACAAATCTTAAGGAAACCGAAAGATTTAGGGGGTGGCAGCGAGAATAGGGAGAATGCCAAATATAATCAACAAAAGGTCAGTGCCTTTAGTATATCAAAGGTCCTTAATAGGAAAAAAACAAAATTCAGTAGAATTATACTAAGAACAAAGACAACCACAAAAGAAGAAATATAAATGGCCAAAATATTTTCAAGATCAGTTGTCAAAGAAAAGCTGAAAAACAATACAATGTTTTTACCGTTAAAACGTGTGAGAGAAGATGGAGGGAGGTGCTCTCATAACTTGATAGAAATACATATTAGTTCAACTTCCCTGTAGGAAAAATTGGGAAGTTAGTATCAAAAATGTCTTTAGACTCAAAAATTCTTCTATGACTTTCAAATTGTAGGTATCAAGATTCTATTACATCATTTTTAATAATAGTAGAAAAACTGGACATAGCCTAACTACTCAACAGCAGGGGATTAAAAATAATATGACAGATGTACATACAATGAAATAAAAAGATCTGATAACATAGACAGTTGTTAAAGGAAAAAAGAGCAGGTACCAAAAAAAGCACAGTAATGACCAAAAATTACTAAGAACTTAAAAAAAAATTAAGTCACACACAAATGTATACACCCCAAAGTACATGACTCACTCTGAAAGGAATCATAGACGCCTACATGCTCTTCTTTTTGGCTTATCTGTGTGAAGATCTCATTATCTTTACTGCCGTTGCTAATTCATTTAATGATTGTCTCAGTTTCCTTGGATAATAAGGGGCTTCACTGCATTTAAGGCTTCCTGATTCAAACAGTAACTATACAAACACATGCACGCATGGGGGCGCGCGCGCACACAAAAACACACACACACACACACACACACACACACACACACACACACACACACAATCTCCTGTATGTTGCTATGCAGAGCTCTCTAGACACATTTAAAAAAAGAAAAAGAAGTTTCTGGCCAGGTGTGTTGGGTCACCCCTGTAATCCCGGCACTTTGGGAGGCTGAGGCAGGAGGATGGCTTAAGGCTAGAGTTTATAATGCAGCTATAAAGATAATTCTGTATATATTTATCAACATGGAGAAGTCCTGTGATATATATTAAGTAAAAACCCAAGTTACACAGTAGTAATTATAAGATGGGCTTTTGGCATTTTTTAATTTTTTGTATGCTTTGGAAAGAAACTGGAAAGACAAATACCAAAGCACTTCGGGTTTTTTTTGGAGACAGGGTCTTACTCTGTGACCCACGCTAGAGTGCAGTGGTGCGATCACAGGTCACTGCAGACTCAACCACTTGAGCTTAAGCAATCCTTCCACCTGAGCCTCCCAAGCATCAGGAGCCACAGGAGCATGCCAAAAGCTTGTTGTTGTTGTTGAGATGGGGTGCCACTGTGTTGCACAGGCTGGTCTCAAACTCCTGGGCTCAAGCAATCCTCCTACCTCAGCCTCCCAAAGTTCTGGAATTACAGGCAGGAGCCACCGTGCCCACACGCAATAAGCACTTTAATTCAGTAACTTTAATTAAGGTGTTAATAATGATCTTTCTGTATTTTCTGATTTTTTTTTTCCTTTTCAGAAAATAACATAAAACTGTCTCTACAAGGAAATATAAAAAAACATTTCATTTATTACAGAATAAAATGTTGATATAACAGTTCCCTACCCATAACATTTCCAGGGTTTTTTTATTAGGGGTGGGGGTTAGTTAACTGTTCCTAAAATATAAAATCCACCAATACAGAAAGAAGTGAACCAAGATCTGTAGCTCCAAAAGTACAGTCCTCTCCACTGCATCATGCTACCTTAATCACTCAGTTGTAGCATTATTTTTCTTTGTATCAATTTGCCCTTTGAAATATTTATATTTAATTACAAATTCCAGATAAGTGAAGTTTTATTTCTATTAAAAACAAACATTAACTATGTTCACATACTTCTTAAGGATTACAGATATATACAAGACACTGATATGCTCAAAATCTAAAATGGAAGAGGCAGAATAAAAAATACTATCTGTGCTTCACTTAGAAATGGGTTGTATTCCAAATCTGAATGTTTGGAATGTAATTCCAACCGAAAAGAATGTTATTTTTGTTGAATAAATAAATATTAATTGAAGCCAGGCCAACCCAAAAAATTTAATGTCTCCCCCTTTTCCCTATGAAACACACATTACTGACCAGTGTAATGCAGGAATAGAGAGAAACCCATGAAAGGCTCATAGGACTCTAACAGCCATGGCGAAAACGTTGTAATGTAGTTGTTTTAAGACACAGAAACCTATGAAGAAAGGTAAAGAAGAAAGCAGTAAAAGGTAAAGGATTAGTTCTCACTCCTCTTCTCTGGAAAAGTGGTTGTGTACTCTATTCTGTCACAAGAAAAAAATGTTATACCAATTAGAAAACTTTCTAATGACTACAGCAACATTTTTTTCAAAGGCATATGGTGTTTCACAGTTAAGATTTTTTTTAACGCCTACATAGGTGTCCAGAAAAGACACATTTGTTTACTCATACTAATATATATTTTTGTGATATCTGTTAGTATATTAAAACCACATACACACACATATGTTAATATGTGTTAACATCTTAAAACACCTCAGAACATACCAATTCTCATTTCTTTTTTTTGAGATGGAATCTCTCTCTGTTGCCCAGGCTGGAGTGCAATGGTGCGATCTCAGCACACTGCAACCTTCACCTCCCGGGATCAAGTGATTATCCTGCCTCGGCCTCCTGAGTAGCTAGGATTACAGGCGTGTGCCACCACACCTGGCTAATTTTTCTAATTTTTTAGTAGAAACAGGGTTTCACCACGGTGGCCAGGCTGGTCTTGAACTCTTGACTGACTTCCATTGTTCTCCCCACCTCAGTCTCCCAAAGTCTTGGGATTATAGGCGTGAGCTACCATGCCTGACCCAATTCTCATTTATTTTGTTGTAATGTAAAAGTGCACATCAGTCTCACATCTAGAGATAATCAAAACTATGCTTTGGCAAATAACTATCATGAGACTTCAGAACCAGCAAAAAGTCAAAATCAGTAAGATTCATTCCTATATATTAAGAATTTACTACTCTTTTATAAAATTACACCTTTTTAATTTACAGAATTGACTGTAAGGAGGCAAATCAAGACATAATCATAGGCATCAAATATTAATTTCCTATCCAAAATGACTAACCACTCTCTGATATATTTTTAGTAATGAAGAATCCATTTTTATCTAGTACCTTTTTTATTTTTTCTTTTTTGAGACAGAGTCCCACTCTGTTATCCAGGATGGAGAACAGTGGCAGTATCATGGTTCACTGCAGCCTTGATCTCCTTGGTGCAAGTGATCCTCCTGCCTCAGCCTCCCAAGTAGCTGGGACTACAGGGCCCAGATAATTGCTTTTAATTTTATTTTCTGTACAGATAGCATCTCAAGACTGTTGCCCAGGCTAGTCTCAAAGCTCCAGGCCTCAAGAGATCCCCCAACTTTGGCCCCCTAAAGTGCTGACATTACAGACATGAGCCCACTACACACAGCTCCCCTTTTCTAAAGATTAATTTTGAACTTGATACATCTAAACTAACAAGTTTTCAAAATCTCACCGTAATAAAAATAATTGACAGAATACTACATGACATATTGCTAAATTTACAGCTACCAGAAATTTTGCAAATCTAGCTACATAAAAATGAGAACCTTAAACTCACAATGACATTACATATTCAATTACACATGCTGACATGATAATCAAGTACAACACATTCAGAGCTATAGTTATAGGATTTTCAGAAAGTCTATACATATAAAACATACATTCACAAAAGAACATTTTTAAGAAACTGAACACATTTCTTTATTATTCATATTTTCTAAAAAATGGAACATAAATGTAATATTAAACTTCTCAATCAAATCTGACTTGACAAAGTAGCCAAAAGTTAACATTTTCAAAGCTATAAGGAACTGTGGGACAATGACAGCTTAAAAAAAGAGAGAGGGGAAACAAGTAGATCAATGACTGTGTTAAAATCAAATATAAAATGTATTTTTCCCCAATTTCAATAAAAATATAACACATGCAACCCAGACAAGAAGCATTCTATATATAATTTTTATATTTCTTCCATGCTGCCCAATATGGTAGCTGCTTGCTAAGTTTATGGCTAAATTAAATAAAATTTACAGTTTAATTGCTCAGTTGCCTGGCTTATTTAACACACTCACGAGGTACACGTGGCTAGTGGCTACCACACTGGACAAAACAGAAATAAAATTTCTATCACTGTGGAAAGTTCTACAGCATGCTCTAATAGAGACAAATCCTTTCTTTTCTATAATTAATGAAATTCTTCCCATTAAATTACAAATATCTCCCCCTACACTTGAATTACTTTTTATAAATTCCTTAATCAGTATGTTGATGATGATATTTATTTTTTAAAAAGATGATGGTAACAACAGCAGTGTTTATCATCTGCCAGGAACTATACTATGTGTTTTAATTCAATCATCTCATTTAATCTTTGTACTAACAAGTTCACAATCTCTTATCTGAAACATGTACTGCAGAATATAAAAGTTTTCAGATCTTTTAATGTTAATATAGTACATAAAGCACATAATACTTTCAGCAGAGTCTAGAGAAGCACTCAGGAACATGGTGGAATGTATGACTATTCTCTCTAAAAATAAGACTATAAATAGCTATACATCAATTACGGCCTGGTTCTGCCATCAAATTAGTTCAGAACAGAGACTGCCACTCTCCAGTGTGATAATCAGCAGTTATACTGCAATTTTAGACTGATGGATCTGTGAATTTTTGCCCATTTCCTCCATATAACTAAGGATTTTCATCACAGAGTTACTCAAAAAACTTCATCTCCCTGAATTTCAAGAATTCATTTCTATAAGTGAGTTAAGATACTTTTCTCCCTGGTAATTATACACATAATCGTAAACTGAAAGTTCTAGTTATTATCTTTTCATGAGAGGATTGATAGTAATGTTTAAATACAAAATCACATTTATAAAATGACATTTTTTAACACAAGCACTTAATTCAACTGGATCTAGAAACTTTAACATTTCCTATCTCATTTCTGAAAGGAAAAATGACTTTCCATTACACAGTGTTTTTATGTTCTCAATATGCTTTTATACATATTCTCACTTTCAGGAAATCTGCCTTTATGCATATTCTCACCTACATTACAATTTGAAAACATTCCTAATTATTAGTATAGTTATAAACTAAAGTATACCTTAAAATATCCCAAACAGATGCACTGCACAAAAAGTACATGGATAAGTTTACCACATATTTTGGTGTAATTTAAATATCAGGAATTAAGATCAACTATTATTTAACAGTGATAAAACATAAAAGTAGGATAGACATTTAAATATTCATATAATACGGCCACATTTATATCCAAACTTATGAAATAACACAAATATGAGCATCTAATAAAGAGTATATAGTAAGCATATGATTTCTACAAAAAATTATACTTTCTTTTGGTTACTGATATGCCCTTGCTGAAAAAAATTTATCAGTTAGATACAGGAAACTGCAACAAATGCTAATGACAGGCTGGACGCAGTGGCTCATGCTTCTAATCCCAACACTTTAGGGGGCCAAGGTGGGAGGATCACTTGAGCCCAAGAGTTCAAGACCAGCCTGGGCCACGTGGCAAAATCCTGCCTCTACAAAATACAAAAATCAGCCAGGTGTGGTGGCCCACCTCTATAGTTCCAGCTACTCGTTGGGGCAGGAGGATCACCTGGACCTAGTCACTAATAACTGAGTAATTAATTGAAAAAATATTTAGCTTTCATATTTTATTTCATTATAGCACTCTAATCACACATAAACTGTTAAAAGTTATTTATAAACTAAATTTCGTAAATCAAAATTAAAAGTTTATTAACTGAAATGTAGTTTAGCATAAGTGTCAAGAGCATGGAATCTGGAGTCAGACTTCCTGGCTTTAATCCAAAACTTGTCATTGACTATAGGATAATAATTGGTGAGTTACTCAACCTTTGTGTCTCTCTTCTTTCATCTACAAAAGGGGAATAGTAACATCTACCCTTACAGAGTTGTATAATGATGAAATGAAATGGCATATGGAAGTACTCAAGAGAGTGTCTGGTACACAGCATGCTCTATACAAGCATTCATTATTATCACTGATATTATTAAAGCACCTTTGGAATTATAATATGTTAGTATTTTTTCCTTCAGGAGTTTTTCTTTCTTCCGATTTCCTGAAAAACTTAATAAACCAGGAAACAATATTTGAAGGAAGCCTGTGTTAGCTTAAAAACTCATCCACTAAAAATTCAGAGACTACACATATCAAGGCTCTTCAAAGTCAGATGAAAGGGGGCACACATTCTTTCACAGATCATATCTTTGTAATACTTAAAAAATAGTCAAATGATATTATTTCACATATAAAACAAAATTCTAGTCTAGTGCAGCAACGAACAAATGGTCATTGCTATTTATCCCAAAAACTCTCAGGAGAAGAAGAAATCTTACTGAGAAAATTCATAGTTCAATTTCAGATATTCTAAATTTAAGGTGCCCACAGAATACTTAACAGACATCCCAGGAAGCAGACAGGACTACAGACCTAAACGTAGGTAGCTTGTCCTCAGAAGAGTTCATCATTCCCTCCTTGGTACTACCATGGAATTTTTCACAACCTATTTCATTACAAATATTTGTCTCTCTCTCTATTGCTAGACTACATGCCTCTTGAAGACATTCAGTTCCTGCCATATAAGAAGGACTCAGTAAATGATTTTTAGCTGGGCACAGTGGCACATCCCTATGGTCCAAGCTACTTCAGAGACAGGGGCAGGAGAGTCACTTGTGCCTAGGAGTTGGGCAACAGAGACCCCATCTAAAAAATACAAACGTAATTTTTTTAAGTGCAAAAACTGCAGAACTGTGCAATTAAAAGAATGGATTTGATAATATGTAAGAAAATTCTGATTAAAATTTTTTTAATTTGTAGATGTTAGATAAGGATGAAATTTTCATTTGGAAGAATTCTTACAATATAAAAGTAACATGTAAACAAGATTTTTTAAATTGTTATTGCTATTTATCCCCCAAATTACCAATTTTTAAAGACATGGTGACATTAGAATTACTAAGCACTACTGAGCTGTGAAACCTCGCATCATGACCAGACCTGTAGCTCTGAAAAAGTACATGATAAAGCAAGAAATATATAAATGAGTAAAGTAAGGAAGAACTCATTGAAGACTCTCAAAGTGCATTTAAATTCATCAAAATTCTTAAGAAGTTCGTTAAAATACCTGTAATGTTGACTGAAAAGATTTCACTTTCAAATTTACAGGCTGCTTGAGTTCAATAACCTAAAAATGAAAAACCTCTGGACCATTCCAGTACAGGTTATTAAAAGGAGCTGTGATAAAGAGCATATAGCAAATATGCTCAGTTATATGCATTAGATAAGGCACAACTGCTATCATCCCAATCCACTGACACTTGTTAGACTACTAATTCCCTCCTTCGAAATCTGTAGTAAGGGGCCAGGCACAGTGGCTTATGCCTGAAATCCCAGCACTTTGGGAGGCCAAAGCAGGTGGCACTTGAGGTCAGGAGTTCAAGACCAGCCTGGCCAACATGGTGAAACCCCATCCCTACTAAAAATACAAAATTACCCTGGCATGGTGGTGCGTGCCTGTATTCCCAGCTACTTGAGAGGCTGAGGTGGGAAAATCACTTGAGGCTGGGAGACAGAGGCTGCAGTGAGCCAAGGTGGGGCCACTGCACTCCAGCCTGGGCAACAGAGCAAGACTCTGTCTCAAAAAAAATAAATAAATAAAAATAAAAAACACCGTCTGTTAAGAATGCCTCACTGGTGGTATTTACCACCCAAATTCAAAATATGATAAGTTCTTTAGGCTCTAATACTAGAACAGACTGGGTGCCAGTTCTAAATTTAATAGCAGATCATGACTATTACATTCATGCTTGGCAACTAGACAACTTTCAGTGAAGCCATTCCCCAGAAATTACACTACAATATTGTTACTTATTTAGAGGCCAGGGAGCCAAAAGAACAACAACTCATTAATACTGAATGGATGGGGAAGACAGCAGCAGAGGATTGCTTATATATTTATAAGCAATATAAACAGGCTTAGAACTATGAACAGCAGCACTAAAGTAGGGATTCACAGAATGAAATTACTGTAACACCAAATAAATATAGCGGCTTAAGTCCACACTTTCTCATTCGAAATATACATTAGCAAGAATTAAATGTATATTGATTCTAATTTTATATAATCAAAAGCCTAAAAATCATATACCAATAGAAATATTGGTAAATTTAAAAAGATTCTCCCAATTTTGGCGCTATTTCCCTATTCTATGAAAAAATTCATAAGGGGGAAAAAATAACTTCAGACTATAAATGATGAATGTAACTATTAGGAGCGGACTCTCTACGAGGTCTGAAATAGAAGGAAAATGTACATTTCTTCCAGAGCTGTAGCCAACAATAACTTTTGCATTCTGAATCCAGCTTAGGTACATTGGTTGGGAAGATGTTTGCAAAAGTATTTAATAAGAAAGTGCTGAATTTAGCCTTTATTTTATCCTCAGTTGTTTTTTTAATGGCCCAAGGGCCATCAAATTCACTAAATAGAAACTCTCCTAAGCATAAATGACAAAAGAATATGGTACTCTTTTTTAAATTTAATTTTTAATATTTGTGGGTAGTTTTTTTAACATCTTTAATTTTGGTGGGTACATATTTTTTAATTTTTATTTTTTAATTTTTGTAGCTTTCTTCTTAAAGACAACTGTCTTTTACAGATCAGAGGTTATGAAACTTCTTCTGCAAAAGACCAATAGCAAATATTGTCAGTTTTACAGGCCATATAGTTTCTGTCACAAATACTCAATGGCACACAGCATGAAGGCTTCAACAGACAACAGATAAATAAGTAAGCCTGGCTATAGGACAATAAAATATTATTTACAAAAACAGGCAGCAAGCCCATGGCCATAGTTTGTTGACCTCTGTTGTAGGTCATCTGTTTTTAACTTTACTAACAAGTATATTATTTTAATAAACCCTACAAATTTTGAAATAAGATGTTTGGGATTTACTTTAAAACACTTCATTTAAAAAAAAAAAAAAAGAGAGAGAGAGAGTAGGGAAAAAGATTAACTAAGACTGAAAAAACACAAATTATTGTTAAAGCCAGATTATGGATATATGGATATCATTACACTATAATTTTATAAGTCTGAAAATTCCCAAATTAAGTTTTTTAAAATATAAAGTAAATCATGAACCAGCTCTACAGAAAAATGAATATTGTCACCTTTCTCTAAATCTTTTAAAACACACTTTTAAAAACATAAACATAATTAACATAATACAACATAAAAGGTGCTTAATATAAACCCACTAAACTATAATGAAAAAACTTAAACTAATCCACAAAAATGTATATAAGCATAAACCCTTAAAATTTTCCATAATTTAAAATATAGCCTCACTTCATACAGTTGCTAAATAAGTTAAATTTATTGGCATCTCATCTGAAAGTTATCAATTTTTGGCTTTAGAATATTTTTATAAGAAATATTTATATTGACATATAATAGGTTTATTACTTCTCAAGTTAATACATACATTTCTTTCTTTTTAAATTCTCAGTAATTCTGGGCAACATGGAGGAACCCTGTCTCTACTAAAAATACAAAAATTAGCCAGGCGTGGTAGCATGCCCCTGTAATCCCAGCTACTTGGGAGGCTGAGGTGGGAGAAGAGCTTGAACCCAGGACATGGAGGTTGCAGTGAGCCGAGATTATGCCACTGGACTCCAGCCTGGGCAAGAGAGTGAGACCTTGTCTCAAAAAAATTTTTTTAAATAATAAATTCCAAGTAATAAATATTAATAGATATAATCCTCATAAACAAATATTCTTCAGAGTCTTCAATGATCCTTCAGTAAAAGGATCCTGAGGCCAAAAAGTTTGAGAACCTATGACCTAAATGTTTTCAATGTTGTATAAAGTTAAGTTCGTTACACAATTATAAGACATATGCTCAAACTCATTTTACCTTTGAACAGTAATCATCGCATAGTGGTGTTAATCCAACTGTGAAGCCTATCAATATATAGCCACAAGAGGAAGACACTTAAACCTTCAATAGAAATATTCTTTTAAACTACCTGATAAGTCATGAATAACATATCCACAAGAAAAGAAGACCACTATAATATGTTGTCCCCTAGCTTAAACGGACAATTGTCTTCTGAACCAATATAATGAAAAACTAGTATATGTCAACAGACATTTCTAATAAATATGCTACCTGTTATCAAATCAAGAGATGTAGTCTCACTCAATGCAAGAAACCAGAAATCAAGCTGAACAGAGCCTTAAGAAAGAAATCTTAATGACTCTGCAATTTCCCAAAGATTATACATCTGTTTTTTAAATGCTCTAAGTTTTTCCCCAATGTTCTGAAATATAGTGATTTCAAATATTATCAAAACTAAAAACTAATTTAAATTAGGATTATTATGACAGTTGAAAAAAACTAAGAACTTCCATGTGAAAACATTTCAACTGTCCAAGAATATAATCAGCCTCAAACTTTTCCAAATCTATAAACTAGAATAGAAATAAACAATCCATAACACAGACTCTGGCAAATAATAACTAGAGCAAATGTGTTTACATGATTATTCATTCTATCATTTATAAAGATGAGCCAATACTAATTTTTCAAATACAGTACCACTGTATCATTTTTAACAAATTTTGCCTCTTCATATGGCAGTTTAAAATGTTACCACAGTATTTCATTTGTACTTGATTAAATATAAATTATTTCCAAGTTAAGTTTTATAAATGTTGCTGTATCTACTGTCTTTCAACATGAATAAATTTAAAATAGTAATAGCAAGAGCATGCAGGGATGTACTTACATCATACTCTGCAACTCTGTTGCAAAGCTTATAGACTTCCCCGTACTCCTTCCACTACTTGAAGTTGCAGAAGCCATTGGACTAGCTGCAGTATTATTCATCTAAATAAAAAGGAGAAATAAAGCTTACAAAACATACCTAGCTATAAGTAAAAAAAGAAAGCAAACACAAATTACTTCAAAAAGTAGAGAACATTTAAATTTCTGATTTCTGTTTTGCATAAAACGGATTCACTTATACTGAATGTTCTTTATTAAAATGAAACAGCAAGGTGGAAAAAAACTAGTTAAGTAAGATGTTGGCCAATTATCCACTTCAGTGATAAACACTTTAGCACCGATTTTACAATAGGTACTGTAAAAAATAGTATTTATTAACATATTTTACTAGAGCCCATTGGTTTTCAAAATGTGCTTCAGGGAGCCCTATGGTTCATCAGCAATGCTTCAGGATGTTCCAGGTGGACCCCAAGCACAACACACCCCCAGCTTCATTCAGACTACCGGAACAACTCTGATTTTTCTAGTTGAAATACGAAGGTTCCAAGTAAGATTTCATTTAAAGAAACAATTCCACAGCTAAAAGATGCAAAATTAGAAAACTACAGCATAATCTAATTCCCATTTGAACCAAAGCCTAAAATATAAATGTCAATCAGTAGATCAAAAGTATTGTGATATTTTACAATCCTATGGGTAAATAACTTACTTAATTTAAAATATGACTTTTTCCCAACAACATTAAGGTGATACATAATGATAATTGGGTGCCAATCTAATGTATGCCATTTTATTTAATGCGTTAAAAACATTAGTGAGCAAGATTTAAAATAATGTCATGAAAGTAGGCAAAGCCTCAACTATTATACTCATATGCTGGAAGTACTCAAGAAATGTTAGTTATTATTTCATATGTTTGTATAATCTTTGCAAAGCCATATTTTTCCTTAAAATATTTTTTGCAGATTCTAAAGAAGAATGTAAGATATTTAGAACATATGATAAATTAAAGCAGTGCAGAGGACTTTCAGTAAACTAAGGGGGCAAGTCCTGGAGTCAGACTGCCTAGATTTGAATCCCAGCTCTGCTCCTTTGCTAAGACTTTGGGCAAGTTACCTAACTTCTCTGTGCTTCAGTTTCCTCATCTGTAAATGGCAACGATAATCTCACCATCTTAGGGCAGTTGTGAGAATTAAATGAATACATACAAACATTTAGAACAATACTTACAGCACACAGTGAATATACAATCAATGCTAGCTATTATAATAAACAAACCTTAAGAATTCCCTCTTCCCTTAAAGGGGAAAGTTAAAGAAGACAAAAGAATTCCCCTTCTTGATCTGCTAAAAGCTTTTACATAAATTGAGATTACCCTTTTCTCACAATCACACAAGTTTTTAAAACTTAAACATTTTTACTGAAAGATCTCCACACAACTAAACAAATGTTAAGTAGCTTCCTTACAAGTTGAGTTTTCACTGATGACATCACTACAACTACTAGTCACTTGGGCTCAAAATCTCAGTCACTACCTTTGACTCCTTCTCCTACACCCCACAATTTGCAAGAAGTCAAGTAAATTTCTACTTTCTCTATGTTCTCCTATCTTTCCCCTCTTGTGCTACTGCTATGGGCCTCTAAAAACTTATTTACATTTTCTATACCCATCTCAGTTCATTCTCCATACTACTGCCAAATTTATCTTCTTAATATATCTAATCTGACCACTCCTGTGGGTAATGATAAAATTCATAAAGGGAACCTTAACCCTTTATGGGTCACCCACCAAGGGCTGTGATGGAAGGGCTGGGCCCCACGAAAGAAGGTTGGGGAAAAAAAGCTATTAGAAACCACTGCTGGAGATAGGCCTTATATGAAGCTTTTAAGAAGGCGACAGGACAAAGATCTAAGGCAAACAGCACACTAGCTAGGTGACTAGGTTTGGAATATCCCAATATTCCTCTGGTCTAGTCTGAGGCCCTAACAGCCAGGCCAAAACCACCATACCAAAAATGCAAGAGCACAAAAAGAGAAGGAAAACAAAAACATTCCACTCAAACTGGAACCTGAAAACCAAAATTCTAAAACATATGAAGAACATAATGCTAAGAAAGACTATCACTTTTGTTAAACCTAAATTTGTGCCACTGTTTAAAAAGACTTTTGGAATAAGTACTTTTCTCTACAAATAACATAGGAAAAGAAACATAACCATTTGAGACTTGGATTTAAAAAAAAAATACATCACAAGTCCAAGACTGGGGGAAAATAGGAAACCGAGGACTTCCACAAATAGTCCTGCAGAATCAGGACAAAATGTGAAAAAAGGGAGCCTGGATTTCTCAAAGACCTCAGAAAATGTTCCTCTCTTGTTCCAATAGAAAGGTGACAGAGCTATCCTGGAGAACATGTTAAACTCAAAAGAGTATGTATTAACCCTAGCGTCCACAAAGTTATGATTTGAGTTGACTCGTCAGATTTGATAGACATGCCATTCGGTAGGATTATCCTATGGTCAAATGTCCTGAGACATTGCTGGAGAGATCTGGTCCTTTTTCATTTTCAAATCCAGTCACCCAAACCTAGTTTATTACAACTATCATCATCCTTTTCACAGTCAAGTCAATTTTTATATCAAACAGGTGAATAACATTTTTCTTGACATGATGAGCTGATAGCTCATTAGACTCTTTAAAATAATTATTTCCCGTACCCACATTGTTTGATGATTTAGATAATTAACTTCTTTTGACATTAACTTCTTTACACATCAAAGTCCTATCATTCCAATACTCTATTTCCTTTCTTCTAGACATTTAAAAAAAAAAAAGTCTGTTAAAAGCAGGAGCACTCAATTTTCACTAATAAATACAGTTACCGTGGAACTGAAAACCTACTGTAATCTTCTCAATGGGTTAATGTCCTGCAGTTGTTTCAGCTTTCAATTGAAATGCATCTGTTTGCCATATTTTACAAAATGAATTCAGATGTGCAGATTGGGACCTAGATTATTTCAACATGCCAAAGTTTAAATGTGAACCCAAGGAATAAGTTCATATCTGATTAACAGTATTTAAATCTGATCATTAAGCTAATAGCTAATACTATAACACACCTGTAAAATTGTGGTTCAGAGAGAAAAAATTGCCATTTATCTTTTAATTTAAAACAATGGAATTTAAGGATATACTCCTTTCCTCAGAAAATACTGCTATCAAAAAAAAAAGTTTTAATTGTAGTGAAGTTAAACATCACAGAAAGTGAATTAAACAAAATGCAACGAACATGCTACTGGGTTTCTAGTTAGAGCTCATATTTTGGGGGACTAAATGACCACAGAAGAAATACCATGAAACATCTTGAAGCTTAAAAGACCTGAAATTGTTGAGAACCTTATTATTAGTTTCTGCACCCTCCAAACATCATCAAAATCTGGACTGTGAAAATTATCAGTCAACCCATTAATTTTAAAAAAAGTTTTCATCATGTCTTCTATACTGCTGCAGGGAACTATTTCAGAAGACCTACGTACCGATTTTGAGCATCCACAGAGTCTCAATTGTAACAATAACCTGAACATCCCACATAAATTAACAGAAAACTTTTATAATTAGAACATTTTTATTTTCATAAAATTCCAAAACCAGGAAGCAATTATGGTTAAGCCAACACTATTATACAGTGCATTTTGTTGTTTAAAAAAAAAATCAGGTTACATCATGATCTAAATTTCTTCTAATGTGAAAAATAATACCAAATGGTCAATCACTGAGAATGCAAAAAATTAAAAATTAAATATTCAAAATATCTATAAAAACTTCTAGACCTACTGTTTAGCATAACACAATGGTAATTTCAATATATTAATATATGCCCCATTTTAAGAGGACTTTGGAAGGTATTAAAAAGCCTTGCTTATAAACTTATCTCAAATCAGTCCCACCTGGCCTCCCCAGCCTCCTTTTCTACAGCAATCAAATCAAAATTTCACTATCTTCAGAACCATTCCATGTTCTTTTGAACCTTTACCTCTACAGTTCTTTCTACTCACAATACCTTTTGAAACAATACAGTATCTCTCGACCTATCCAAAGTCTACTGACCAAGCCCATCTCCAAGAAACCTTCCCAGACACATAACAAAAGAAATTCTTTCTGACATCTAATTATTTTAGTTTACATTAGTTTAATATTTAACTACTTTAGTACATACTAATTATTTTAGTTGAATAAGCCTCTGTCTCACAGTGAATCCCTCCCCCAAATATGGACAGATGACATCATCTTCTACTTCCAGAGAAATGAAAAGCTATCATTTAGTCATTCCCTCCACTCTTCTCCACCAAAAACACTGTATCCTCCCTTAATTCCCTCCTCTTATAATAAAGACATCCTCTTATTTAAAGCCAACGCCACCAGTGATTTGGATTCTTCATACTTAAGTATTACTGGGTATCTGCTACAGGCCAAACACTGTTCTAAGAGGCAGGGATAAAGCAGTGACTAAGTCAGACAAAAGGAAATATATCATAATGCAAGAGACAAGCACATAAATATAATTTGAGGTAATAACAAATACTATGAAATTAAAAAGAAAACAAGTTGATTTCAACTAGAAGATGGTATTTAATATAAAATCTGGGAGGGAGCTCAGGAGAACTTCCCAACAAAAAGAATGGCAAAGTACCAAAATCCTGTGGTCAGTGTGGCTAGAGACATGAACACAGAGGTAGCAAGAGGGCAGATCTTATAAAGCCTTCAGGCCACAGGAGTTTACATTTCACTTGAGTGTAATGTGAAGCTATTAGAGAATTTTGAAAAGGGAAGTTACTTGAAATGTTTTAGGTTTTAAAAGATAACTCCAGCAGCTACGAGAATATACTCTACGGAAGCAAGAGTATAATCAAGTTAGGAAGTTACTGAGGTTGTGCAGACAAGAGATGACAGTGGCTTCAATTAGTTTAACAAGTGGAGATGATGAGAAGTGGTCAGATTTCTGGAATATATTTTGAAAGGAGAACTGATCTGTTGATGGATTAGACGTGGGGTGTGAGAGAAGAGCAGTCAAGGATGATTGAATTCTGGGGGCCTTAGAAACTGGTTGAATGGTGGTGCCATTTACTGAAATCTGGAAGACTGAGAAGGGGAAAAATAAAACAGTTCAGTTGGGGCTATGTTAAGTTTGAGATAACTATTAGACAACTGAAATAAAATAATGGTCACAAGATTTCTGGTAAGAAGGATAATCAATGTAACAGAAAGGATAATTAATCAATGTAACAGAACTTTGTGTAAGGATCAACTAATCTCTTAAGTTCAGTTTCTCTGTCAGGAATAGTTTGTCTCACAGGGTTCCATATAATGAGCACTAAAAAAAATCTGAATTGAAAATAATATCAAAACACCCTATAAACCATAAATACTACCCCCCACCGTTTCTCTCTAGATAAGAAACAGCTAAAACTGTGCAACATTACATATCCTACATGAGCATCTTTTTAAACTAACAGGCATAGGAACCCCGTGATAGACTGCTCAGAGACACAGGAATTTCTATTATATTCTCCTTCTTTAGTCTCATATTCAGTTTCTCTTCCATATGCTTTCATATCCAGCACTCTTACAGAAAAATAGCGTTTAAAAAAAAATTCTTTGCAAAAACAGACCCTAAAGTACACTGCAAATGTGCCTATCAGATTATCCTTAAGCCCTGACAAATGGCACATAGCACACTTACTTTTCCAACATTAAAACACTGTTGTTTTTACACAAAATTAATAGAATTACTTAATGGTTAACTTTTGAGATATGTGAAAGATTCTGGCACCAATTAAACTCCTAACAGTAAGAGGTAAGTGTATTTGACAAAGACGTCAAAAAAAATAAGCAGCTCTCTTAAAAATCAAGACTCTCTTCCAGTCTAGATTCACATTTTAGAAATAATAAAGCTTATGAGAATTCTGCATTAAACTATTTACAAAATATCTGATGTGGGCCAGGCGCGGTGGCTCACACCTGTAATCCCAGCACTTTGGGAGGCCGAGGTGGGCGGATCACGAGGTCAAGAGATCAAGACCATCCTGGCCAACACGATGAAATCCCGTCTCTACTAAAAATCCAAAAAAATTAGCCGGGCGTGGTGGCACGCCCCTGTGGTCCTAGCTACCTGGGAGGCTGAGGCGGGAAGAATCGCTTGAACCCAGGAGGCGGAGGTTGCAGTGAGCCGAGATTGCGTCACTGCACTCCAGCCTGGTGACAGAGCAAGACTCCGTCTCAAAAAAAAAAAAAAAAAAAAATCTGATGTGCTCCAAAACATAGTTTGTGTGACCAAAAAGAAAAAGGAATGGGAGTTTTACTGTAGGCATGTAAAAAATAGATGAATTTGGAGTTCATAAAGGATGTTTCACCTGTATTAGCTCACTTTTTTTTTCACAATTACCCTACAAAACTAGTATTCTCCCTCTACCAATGAGGAAACTAAGTAAAAATACTGGCTGAAGGTCACAAATCCAATAAAAAACAGGCTTTGATCCCAGATAGCTGATAACCTGAAATATTCAGGCCATTTAGATATACTACATTTTAATAAAAATCCTCTTATTTTAGTGCCTTAGTTTTTTCATTCTCTATCTCCTAACACACTAAAATATTGTGAAATTACTGAAAAGCTGTGAACATAGCAGTCAGGGGACTTACATGGTCATTAAGTTATCTTGCAGACTGATGACTTTAAACACTCAGTTAAGAAATTTTTCGTGTAAAAGAAAATCTTAGGAAGATGGATAAACAACTATACCAGACAAATATACATGCAAATTGGTGGGAGGGGAACCAAAGACATCTGAGCAGACTTCAGAACTACAGTTTGAAAATCACTAATTTCCTCCAAATCCCTCATTTTTCAGGTGAGGAACTGAAGTCCAGAGGGGTTTCTTGAACTGCCCAAGGACACACTACTATTTAGTGATACAAGCTGGGACTAAAACTGAGGTCCCCCGACACCTGGTCCAGAGTTCTTTCTACTACACAACAAGGAATATACAAATAAAAGTTTATCATAACTAACCCACAAGGCCTCCACAATGTGTATGTCACAGTGAACTGTGTTGTGAAATATTAATATCTGCCTATGCCAAACCACAATGGGAGCAGTAAAGAGCTGGGCTCTGGAGTTCAATTATAGACTCTAACATTTACGCATGACCTTGGGCAAGTTATGCCACCTCACTGCCTCAGTTCCCTCATCTCTAAAATGGAGATTAAAATTACTTCCCTCATAGGTTACATAAAATAGCATGTGTAAAGCCCTTAGGATAGTGCCTTATAGATAAGGCATATAGTTGATGCCAACGATGATGATGATGAACTCAAGCAAAAGCATAGTTCTTGAAAATATACCACAAAAGCTTATGTTAAACACGTATATTCTCAAAGAATGTTATGACTAAAAGTAGGCTTTTAAGACTAATATGAATAAAGTGAAATACACAGAATTCAGTCAAAAAATCACTATAGTATTTAAATCAGCAAAAGTACACTTCAAGATTATTTTAATGATATATATTTGTATGTTATTTTAGTTTATAAAGCATAGTCACACAAATTATTTCAATTTACTATCCTGTGAAGTCAACACCATTTTTTTCAGTAACTCCTACATACCATACACCAAACAGCACGCTACTTTTTTTTTTTTTTGAGACAAGGTCTCTCTCTGTCCCCGCCATGGAGCGCAGTGGCACAATCTCAGCTAACTGCAGTCTCCACCTCCCCTGCTCAAGCAATTCTCCCCGCTCAGCCTCCCAAGCAGCTGGTATTACAGGCATGAACCACCAAGCTTGACTATTTTCTTTTTTTTTTGAGATGGAGTTTTGCTCTGTCACCTGGGCTTGAGTATAATGGTGCAATCTTGGCTCACTGCAACCTCTGCCTCCCGGATTTAAGCAAGTCTTGTGCCTCAGCCTCCCGAGTAGCTGGGATTATAGGTGCACAGCAAGACACCTGGCTAATTTTTGTATTTTTAGTAGCGACAGAGTTTCATCATATTGGCCAGGCTAATCTCGAACTCGTGACCTCAGGCGACCCACCAGCCTCAGCCTCCCAAAGTGCTGGGATTACAGGTGTAAGCTACCACACCCAGCCCAGCTAATTTTTGTTTCTAATTTTTTGTAAAGACCAGGTCTCACTATTTTGCCCATTACTCTTAGGCTCAAGCAATCTGGACCTGTCTTGACCTCCCAAAGTGCTGGTATTACAGGCATGAGTCACAACGCGAGCCACTATTTTCATGTTCATCATCTTATTTATCCTTCACTACCTATTAACTGCGAGCCAGATATTTTCAGAGGGAGAATTACAGTACAGAAAAGCTTGACAGACTCATTCTAGAAAGTAAGAGCCTCATTAGTATAACCTATTAGGTGGGAATATGTTTGGATAAATGAGATACAATGTAAGGACCTCATCAAGTGCCCAAGAAAATGGTTCTCCCTTAGCAGTAGTATGGAGTTGTTTTATGTAGAAAATATACTGCGACCAGATCAATAAAGCACCATTACTGTGACTTACAATATTACTTGGTTTTTTTTGTTGTTGTTTGGTTGGTTTTTGAGACAGAGTCTCACTGTGTCGCCCAGGTGGGAGTGCAGTGGCACGATCTTGGCTCACTGCAACCTCCACCTCCCTGGTTCAAGCAATTCTGCTGCCTTACCCTCCTGAGTAGCTGGGGCTACAGCCGTGTATCACCATGCCTGGCTAATTTTTTGTATTTTTAGTAGAGATGGGGTTTTGTCATGTTGGCCAGGCTGGTCTCCAAATCCTGACCTCAAGTGATCTGCTCACCTTGGCCTCCCAAAGTGCTGCGATTACAGGTGTGAGCCACCACGCACGGCCCATGACTTACAATATTATTTGTAAAAGAGAACTGCCTTCATTAATGGTGCCTATTATACTATCTATGCTGTTACACAAAATTTACAGAACATTTTTTGCAGGTCACTCTTTAGTGGAGGTTGTAGGCAGACAAGATGAGACAAAACCAATTCAACATAAAAATGTTTGTAAAGTAAGACGACAATTTTTCAATGTAATTCTCATTTGATGCCACCAACAGTCCTATGAGAAAGTGGGATGAAGTGGCATACTAATTCCATTTTACTGATGAGGAAATTGAGGCTCAGATATAAGTTAAATACCTTAACTGAAATGACAGAAAGAATGGGGCAGAAAAGGGCAAAAGCTAGGTTTACAGAATTGGGTCTTGGTGTTCTGTCCACCAACCCACAGAACAACTCAGAGCATTATTATCACTTCTAGATTATCAATAAACTTAAGACTACAGCAGCCTAAATCTAAATTAACCTCTCATGAACCTAGAAGCAGATGCCATTACCATCTACATTTTATAAATGAGGAACCTGAGTATTCTTAGGAAGATTAAATAACTTATCCCAAATCACATGGTTACTAAGCAGCAGAGTAGAGAACTCAAATCAAGTGTTAGAACCTCAATAAAATATTTTACCCACTTCAGTATAAACTGAATATAATAATGCATGTGGCTGAATTATTTCTCATTATTTAAGTAAACTGAAAGCAAAACCCTTCTTTAACATTCTAATACAAAATCAGATTTCTGATGGATTTCACTATTCAACCTCACCATAAAATAAAATCGGTGTTATTGCAACACAAATACTCAATCTCCTGATTTGACTGACATGGACTAACATGCTTTGCAGTCACCTGCGCCAAAAGATAATTTTTTTCCAGAGGGAACCAAAAATCAAGCTGCTCAAGATTTCTATTCAAAGCAAAATTTTAAAATTATCGGTGGCTTAAATGGGAAAGTCACTTGCTGGCCTTATTCCAGGTTATCTCATTTATTATTTAGACACAAAAACAGTAATTTTGTCACTGTTTTAAAGTATATTTCTGGCCGGGCACGGTGGCTCACGCCTGTAATCCCAGCACTTTCGGAGGCTGAGGCAGGTGGATCACGTGAGGTCAAAAGTTCAAGAGCAGCCTGGCCAACATGGTGAAACCCCATCTCTATTAAAAATACAAAAATCGGCTGGGCTTGGTGGTACGTGCCTGTAATCCCAGCTACTAGGGAGGCTGAGGCAGGAGAACTGCTTGAACCTGGGAGGAAGAGGGTGTAGTAAGCCAAGATCACACCATTGCACTCCAACCTGGGCAACAAGGGCAAAACTCCATCTCAAAAAATAATAGTAATAATAAAGTATTTCTGATATGGCAACATGGTTAATTGTCCTAAAACTATACATTACAAATTCCAACAAGGTTAACGGTAGGGTGACATTATGTGGCCTCAACTGGAACATTTTTTATAGTGAAAGGGGCTCCATTAAATAACTGCGCTAGAACAATCAGGCTTTAAACCATGACTGTCTCAGAAAAATTAAGATATTATGGTCACCCATAAAAGTACCCCATTCTGATTCGTATATTATGAGCTATTCTCATCTGATTAACTCGTGAGCTTTAAGTGATTGTTCCAGATCTAAAGATTATCTTCAGCCTTGAGATCAAGAACATCATTTTTTTTTTTAAGAGACAGAATCTCCCTCTGTAGCCCAGAAGGCCAAGCCTGACCATGACTCACTGCAGCCTTGAATTCTTGGGTTCAAGAGAACCTCTGGCCTCAGCCTCCCAAAGTGCTGAGATTACAAGCATGAGCCAACTGCCTGGCCCAAGGGCACCATTTTACAGACATCAGGTCAAGCACCTGAAAAAAAAAAAAAAACCAGATGCACATATTTCAAGGAAAGTACTTTTGTGAAACATCACCTAATTTGACTTATCTCTCCAAAAGATTTGGATAACCATGAAACTAGTTCTAAAATGTCCCAATACTCAAGAGCTACAATTTTTCAAATCACTTTACTATACAAAAGGTTAAAAAAGAAAAAAACTTGAATAAAAGAGCTGGAAAGTTCTCACTGAAAACTAAACAAAGTGGTAAAAGATAGTAGAAACCCAAAATCACAATATACTACAATAATGTTTAAAGAAAAATCCAGTTAATACTGTCATAGCTCTGTGAATCTGGCATTAGCTGTACAACCTAGGAGACCAAAGAATGTTTTGCTTTGTCAAGATGAAAATAGGTACTTACAGACTCATGCACTGAACTGCAGTATTTGAATGAAAGGCATTATTTGAATATAATGACGATTCCCTAAGGCAATAAATGTTCCAAAGAGTTGCCTTCCTGGATTTAAAACTCAACCGTATTAAGACTTGGAAGTCTAAATTGTAGACCTGTGCTGTCCAATGCAGTAGCCACCACTAGCCACATGTAGGTATTTAAACGTGAATCAATTTATTAACTTATGAATAAAATTAAATATTAAGTTCCTCAGTGAGACTCATCGCATTTCAAGTGCTGAAGAGTCACTGTGCCTAGTGGCTACCACTAATGCCTACTGGCACAGATTATAGAACACCTCCATCATGGCAGAAACTGCTACTGAAAAGTGCAGCTCTAGACTTAGGCACACTTTGTTCCAACGTCCCGAATATCCTGAGATAAGAAACTTTCAATAGCACAACGAAGTGCATTCCATTCTTGCAAAGTACTATCACGAACTGTTCCCCCTAGTCCAATTCAGCCTCTTTGAAACATTCACCAGAAATTCCCCAAGTTCTGTCCTTCAAGTAAATCCTTGCAGGGCGAATTTAATTCCTCTTCCAAAGTGTGCCGTTCACATATACTAAGACCCCAGGTCCCCTCCTTCCAAATAAATATATATACACACATATATATACATATATACACACACACATATATATATATGTATATATACATACACATTTCTTTCTACCGAAATCGTTTAATATTTCTATTAACCTCACGGAGAAATGCTAATTTATCCACATATACAGTAATACTATGTCCAGGATCGTCGGAGTGTCAAATATTACATATCACTGTCTTCATAACTTCACTCTCACTTGTCAGACCAAGTGTCCTGATTCTCCCAGAAGATAAGGTCACAGTCATTCTGAACTCCTAAAACATGGAGAGCAAAAGTAGAGCTAACATGTAATGAGCAGCACCTGGCGCTGTTCTAAGCTTTTAACATGTATTTTCTCACATAATCGTCACAATTCTTAACTAGGCTATAAGATCGCCATTTTACAGACCAAAACGAGGCAAAGACAAACTCAATAATTTCCCCAGGGGTCACAGACGTGAGCTCACCCCACAGAAAACACAGCGAATCTTTTCCTCTTTCTGGATGCTACACTCTAACTACCTAACTCTTCTCTCGCCGTGTCACAAAGCAACAATTTCCCTCTTTAATGATTCCCCCCGCAGTCCCCAACACTACCTAGACGACCCGCGCACCCCGCTTCTTAACACAGCCCAGCCCCCCTCACCCCACGCCCACCCGCCGACAGGGAGGAGTCGAGAGGCAACTCCTCGCTCTGCAGCGGAACCAGGGCGCTGCGCCCGGCCAGCGCCTCCCACAGCCGCCCTCCCTTCAACCCTCCGGCGTAGACGCGGAAGACCCAGGCGGCCGCCCTCGAGCCGGGGCCAGGGCGTGGCCGGCGCGGGGGCCCAGGGACGCTGGGATCTCCGCGCTGCGTCCCTCCCGGCTCCCCGAAGTCTCCCCCGCCCGCACCCCCGCACCGCCCCCCGCACGCCCCACAACCTCTGCTTTAAGAACCCTTGTAGGCACGGCTGCGCTTCCCGCGTGGAGAATGTGGGGGTGGAGATGGTGCGGTTTCTGCTGCTGCGGCCCGGGACACGCTTGGAAAGGGGCGGGGTGGGGGTCAGAGAGTGTGGAGTGTAGAAAGGCAAAAGGTGACTCGGCAGTGTGGCGGGGGGTATAGGGGGGTGCAAGATGGCGTGGGCGGGAGTTGCGGAAACTGAGGAGTTAGCGCTTCGGACGCCCCCAGCACTCGCGGTACCGGCGCATGCGCGCTCGGCCAGGTGGCGCGCGGCTCCCAGCCCGAGCAAGCTACTTCCGCCACGCTCGTCGGGGCGGGGCGTTCTGCGCGGCCCTCAGGGCCCGGCGTGGGCAGCACTGAACCAAGCGGCGGCCCTTAGAGCGGGGGCGGCTGGGAGCTTTGTGGGAATGAGTTGAGATCCCTCAGGGTGTAGAGGGTCCAGGCTTGAATGATTTAGGAACTGGGGCTGAGAGGGCTAGGATTTTTGAAGGATCGATGACCGACACTGGAAGTTGATTTTCAACTCCGGGAAAGAGATTGACCATTGTAAGCTTCTTTCCAGGAATTGGGGTGAACGGGATCTTGGGATTGCGCGTTTAGTATAGTGAATGAAAACGTTCCCGCCAGGGCCGCAGTGCGGGCGTGTGGACGTGGAACCCTTTCTGGGACGGCGAAACCAGCTCTTCCGCAGCTCCCGCGCGCCGTCACTCCCTACCCTGACCTCGCACAGAATCTTTTCCATTAATCTGCAATTAATATTTTTCCCCAAATCATGTTACTAGACGCAGGCGTTTAACTACCATTTTTTGTTATAGAAAACTTGTTCTACTTGAAGGCTTTTTTTTTTTTTTTTTGGACGATTCTGTTTAGGTTTTGGCCTATCCCTAATTTTAAAATCCTGCTCTCCCGGTATTGAACTGTCCTCCCATATTTGATCAATATAGATGTAGTTCTTGAAATAATACAGTAGTCGTAAGAAAATGATTTCAGTCTTTCACTCTTTATATAATATGAAGTCTTATTTATAGTTTAACATTCTTATTGGCTGCTTAAAGACGAAAACTGGTTACTCATGCTCACCTTCACACCTGTGACGTCAAATATATAAAATATTTATAGGGATTCAAGTATTAACCTTCACCAAGTCTTTTTAAGCATCACTGCTTCAGTTATTTTCTTTTCTGTAGATACCGTATGTGAGTTCTGAAATAATCCCTCCAGTTTGCTTAAATTGTTTAAAATAGCAACCTATTTGGTTATTTCCTCTGCGGATTGTAGTTGAGTCTGCTAATGTGTTTGATTCTCTTTAATCTCCTCAATGCTTCAATATTTGCCAAATACCTAAAATTCCAAAAGAATAAATACATTTAGGATGTGAGAGTTCAGCGTAATGTGTAAATCAGGGCTGAGTTCACTGCTGGCCAAAGTGTGGAGTATAAGGAAAAGTAACAGAGAGTGAGTATCATAATAACTTCTTATACGGGAAGACTGGTTGAAAAGCTCTTTTGAGTACATTACCAAGAAATTAGTTTAACAGAAGATTAAGAGAAAAATTAATGTTCACATCCAAAGAAACATCACTTCAAATAGACCA
This sequence comes from Cacajao melanocephalus, assembly GCA_963573385.1. Classification (NCBI taxonomy): domain Eukaryota; kingdom Metazoa; phylum Chordata; class Mammalia; order Primates; family Pitheciidae; genus Cacajao; species Cacajao melanocephalus. Next base: position 86,834 of record CAUYLG010014394.1, read on the forward strand.
TTTCAATTAAAATTATGTTCAATAAATGTTGTCATAGAAGTTCCTGCACTGGAGTTTCACCTGCATCAGATGAGTGCCTGTTTGACCCAGTTTATCAGAATAGAATCCAGATCATCTTACTCTAGAATACTGGTGTCCAGTCTGCATATAGTCACACACAACGGAAGTTAATGAGAGTGAGACATGGAGAAGGGAAACTGAGTTAAGGCATTGATACAGGAAGTTTAAAAATTCACTCTTAGGAAACTGAATTGTGCTGTTGGCAGAGATCTGAGTGTTAAAGTCACATGAGTTATCCAGGTTCCTACCTCCTGGAATTTGTTAAAATCCATTTTTGAAAATCTGATTTAGCCATAATTTTGCTCACAGTTTAAGACCATTGCCATATACAAAGGATCAAAAATATTTTCCATTAGATTAATATCAAATATCCTAAATTATTGATGCTACCAGGGTATCGTAATTATAATAAAGCTAGAATAGTGAAGCTTTGCTGAAGTTAAGGCTTTGATGATTACCACCTCTCAGAAAAACAAGTGATTTTCAAGGCATGTGGGAAAAATGCATCAGGAGACCAAGTGAATTTGTCACTCCACAAAAATGGCTTCATCACAAGGACAAAACCGTTAAAGGAAAATGAAGCATTGTTAGTGTAGACTTTTACATTCCTTGGGCATATAACATTCATGTAGACTCACTAGTGCAAAGAGAAAGTACGTATATCTAAGTAAAAGTGCCCTTAGGGATCTTAAAATGATTAGGTAGTAAAGCCCACATTCTCAAAAGAATAGCAGAAGCCATGGCTAATATGGAACCATCTCTCTGATTGCACGGAAGTGGTTTCTTATCAGGTGGATGCCCCAGTGACAGTTCAGGTGGCCTGCAAATTGTCGTTTTAGATTCATACTCTTTCTTGTTAGGATGCTTGTGGAGACTTTTATTTTCTGTTTACCAATTATTTCATCCTTTGCTATATTTGCCTTCTATTTTTAATGCTTAGATTGTCACCATGGAAATAAACTGGGTAGACTGCATATTGTTTAGAACTGTATATTGCAATTGTTGCTATATTTAATTAATTTTCTGACGTTGAGAACGGTTTTCCAATTGCATTCTCAAAGGTATCTTGTTTTATGTTTAGAGCAAGTTGTTCTGACCAAAAAGATTCCTCAGCCCTGTGGTACCTAAGCAAGTAACTTAACTTCACTGGACCTCAGTTTTTGTATCTATAGAATGAGATGATAGAACCAAATGAAGTAAAACCTTACAGCCCTAAAATTCTATGTTCCTTCAACATGGGAATAGCCAAAGGATGGATCCTAAAGTTGTGCAGAATAATTTCAGCATTTGTGCTACCAAAAAATCACAGAAGTATTCAGGACTTTTTTTGTTTTGTTTTGTTTTGTTTTGTTTTGAGACAGGGTCTCTCTCTCTTCTGTTGCCCAGGCTGGCGTGCAGTAATGCAATCATAGCTCACTGTAGCCTCAACCTTCTGGGCTCAAGCAATCCTTCCACCTTAGCCTCCCCAGTAGCTGGGACTACAGGCAAGTGCCACTACACTCAGCTAATTTTTTAATTTTATGTATAGATAGGGGTCTCCCTATGTTGCCCAGGCTGGTCTCAAACTCCTAGGCTCAAGAGATCCTCCTGCCTCAGCCTCCCAAAATGCTGGGATTACAGGAGTGAGCCACCATGCCCTGCCTGATGTTACACATTTCGAAAGAAAAACCAACATGAAATGATATATCAATCTGCAGATGCACTGGCGAGATGGGGGTGTCACAAAATTATTAATGTGTAATCAAATTGGCTTCCCCCACCTTCCAATTGCATTCATATGTTCCAAACTAGGAAAAGCAGTACAATGATTAGAAAAGAAATGTTAAAAAATTACAGTACCAGGTAGCTTGTACAATTGTAATTATGATCATTCTCTTAGGGACCTCTCATTGTAGATTTAACAGTCCAGGGTCTTTTAAAATTAGTGCTTCGTTGCTGAAAAACTGATTATGTTTTCGAGAGTCAGAATGGTAAGGGAACCATGGAATGCCAGAGTTTCAAAGAGCCTTTGAGCTCCTCAGGCAGATGAAAATTTCGCTGTTCCAATTCCCATGGAATCCAATATGTAATACTCTTGTACTGGAATCAAACAACTTTTACATTTCAACAGATTCTTGTGGGCCTACCATGTACCTGACACTATTCTCGAAGCTGCAGATACAGCAGTGAACAAAACGGACAAAAACCTATGCCATCATCAAACTCACATTCTAGTAGAACTTAGGCAATAAAAATAAGTACCTAAATTATATAGTATGTTAGAAGACCATGAGTGTTATCAGAAAAATTTATATGGGAAGGGCCGTGGAATGAGACCAAGCACAGGAGGAATGGGGGAGATGTAATTTTTAAATTGGGCAGTTACAGCAAGCCTCCCTGAGAAAGTAGTATTTGAATAATGACTTGAAAGTGAAGGAGATACCTGCACATATCTGAAGAAAGAGCATTCCAGACAATGACAATAACTTGTACAAACCCTAGGGTGGGGACAGGTCTGGTAAGTTGAAGCAAGTGCCAGGAGGTCACTTGTAGCTAAAGAAGAGTAACCCAGAAAGAAAATCATGTGTTATGAGATCAGAGAAACACTAAGCCAGGTGGTGAAAGGCCTAGTGTGCCTGAGACTGGGAGACTATTGGCAGAAGATTGACATCGTAAGATTTAGGCTTTAAATTGGTTACCCTGGCTGCCAGGTTGAAAGTAGTCTGTAGAGTGACAGGTCCTATTGCAGTAACCCACGCAAAAGATGATGGTAGCTTGTACTAGGATTGTTACAGTAAGACCTTAAGACATGGTTGGGTTCAAGATATATTTTGAAAACCAATATGATTTGTTGACACATTGGATTTAGGTTTCTAAAGGAAACAAGGATGAACAACTGTTTGTTCTGAGCAACTGGAGAAATGGATCGGCCTACATTAGCTGAGATGGGGAAGGTTGGGATTGGAGAATGCTGGGTAGGTGCAAGAGATCAGGAATGCAGCTGGGGAATAAATACATAATTAAGCATGATGGTTGCATTATCTTGAATGTTTTGCTATCAAAAATAAATAAGTTCTGGGCCAGTCACGGTGGTTCACACCTATAATTCCAGCACTTTGGGAGGCCAAGGCAGGTGGATCACTTGAGGCCAGTTCAAGACCATCCTGGCCACCATGGCAAAACCTTGTCTCTACAAAAAAAACACAAAAAAATTAGCCAGGTGGGGTGGCACGCGCCTGTAATCCCAGCTACCAGCTACTTGGGAGGCTGAGGTGGGAGAATTACTTGAACCCAGGAGGCAGAGGTTGCAGTGAGCCAAGATGGCGCCACTGCACTCCAGCCTGGACAACAGAGTGAGACCCTGTCTCAATAAATAAATAAATATGTTCTTATGGAAATGAAAAGTTTGAATTTGTAACATTTTATAATTAAATTAATTTCTAATCTTGCTCATGTAATAAAGTTCCATTTAGACCTATTTAATATATACCAAGGAATACCTTTAAGAAAATTTGAGAAAAGCTAAACATCGCCTGGTTTAAAAAAAAGAAAAGAAAAAATTTTTTATGGTCTATCAATACTTGAAAGTAGAGAATAAAGTTAAGATGAATATACAGAAACATCCGGTTCTCCAAAGTATTTTTATTGAAACTGAATCTATTTCAGTGAATTATCAAATACTGCCTTCTTTTTCTATTACACATGGAAACAGGGCCAAAAGTTATTTGGTGCCATGTTAAATAAATTACAGTGTGGCTAACGCAACCTGCTATTCCTACTTCACATTCTGAAGGTGGATGCAATAAACCTATTTTGACTAAGTAATGCTCAGATCATTTGTTAAATAGTAATCAGGGAACTGTACCAACAGATTTCACTAAGTTACTTTGTTTTTGTTTTTAGGTTTTTACTGATGCAACATAAGCTGTATTTTCCTCTTTCCTGAATATATTTAAAACCACTTATTTAACTCAGTGAGGTATAGTGTAAAAAATAAGGGTTTGGTGCCACTGATTAGCCATAATGCTGGGCAAGTTATTCAACTGAAAATAAGTGTCCTCGACTGTAAAATAAGGATAGGAATACCTAATGTAGGTAGGTTGATATCAGGATTTAAATGGGAAGTTCCTGACACATTGAAAATATTTAATAATTTGTAGTTATTACTGTTTTCCAGTGGGTGGGGGTTGGGTTTTTTTCGGGGAGAGTTTTGTTTTTTTTTTGTTTTTTTTTTGTTTTTAGACAGAGTTTCACTCCATCACCCAGGCTGAATGCAGTGGCACTGTCTCAGCTCATTGCAACCTCTGCCTCCTGTGTTCGAGCTATTCTTATGTCTCAGCCTCCTGAGTAGCTGGGACTACAGGCATACATCACTATGCCCAGCTAATTTTCATATCTTTTCTAGAGACAGTGTTTCATCAGGTTGGCCAGGCTGATCTTGAACTCCTAGCCTCAGGTGATCCTCCCGCCTCAGCCTCCCAAAGTGCTGAGATTGCAGGCATGAGCCACTGTGCCTGGCCAGTTTTCTAGTTTTTATTATAATTAGTTATTGAGTAATTTTATAATGTTTATATTTTTAATGTGTTAGACATGGGACTCTTAAACACAAACTCTTACCTCAAGTATTAGATATTAGGGTGTCTTTTTTTTCTTTTTTTTTTTAAGCAATGGGGTCTCACTCTATCTCCCAGGCTGGAGTACAGTGGCACAATCATAACTCACTGTAACTTCAAACTCCTGGGCTCAAGCAGTCCTCCCGCCTGAGGCTACAGATGTACACCACCATATCTAGTTAATTTTTAAAAAATTTTTATGAAGATGGTGTCTCACTATGGTGCCCAAGCTCATCTAACACTCCTGGCGTCACATCATGTTCCCACTATGCCTAGCCTATTTTTTTCTTAATTCAGTAAAATTGTGTAAATGTAACAATTATTCTTTTAACAAACATCTGAGGACATAATAAGTATACTACTAGTCATTGTTAGACATTGGGAGTATATGATGAATAATAGAGTCTCTGTCCTCAAAAATACTTCTTATTGGTGAATTTAGGAGAGACAATGGTATACAAATAAGGAAGAGCAAAGATACTGTGATAATATGTAACCTAGGTGTCAGCTAAGATCTGCTTGGCTTTTAAGCTCTCGGTTAGGATTGGTTTGAACCTCCATTCCACCTCATTTGCAAACCCGGTGCCCAACCCAAGATTTCTTCTCATTTCTGGAGAGCTAATGTTCTCACTGAACCCTCTGGCTCTGAACTTCCACTTATAATAAACTAGTGAGGTTCATGGATGAGCTGCCATGTGTCCTTATTCCACAAACATCCACTCAGATGTGGAACTTAGCCCTGTTCCTAGGTTTCACCCAAAAGCATTTTCACAAAGTTCTGTGTGGGCACAGATTTACTAAGGTTTTGAAATGATGAAAGGGAGTTGACATCCCAGGAACACAATTTAGAAGCACTGTACATTTCTATTCTTAAAAGCGCACCAGGTGTGATGTCTCACACCTGTAATCCCAGCACTTTGGGAGGCCAAGGCAGGTGGATCCTTGAGGTCAGGTGTTCAAGACCAGCCTGGTCAACATGGCGAGGCCCCATCTCTACTGAAAATGCAAAAATCAGCCAGGCATGGTGGCACTTGCCTGTAATCCCAGCTACTCAGTAGGCTAAGGCAGGAAAATCGCTTGAACCTAGGAGGCAGAGGTTGCCTCCATATGTAGATTGTAGCAGAGACACAATTAGAGAGTATTCATTTGAGGCCACTAAGTGTTGACTGGAGCAGAAAAAAATATCAAGGAAGACAATCTCTCTGAACCTAGGTTGCCTCATCTGTAAAACTTCAAAGTTTTGTGATGAGGATTACATGGCAATGTATGTGAAGTGCCTTGCACATGGACAAGCTCTTAATACATGTTTTTTTTTTTTTTGTTATTCTTGTCATTACTATTGAGAAGATGACTTATCACTCAGTCTTGAAAAGTAAATGATGGTTGAACAGAATGAGGAAGGATCATTGGGGCAGAGGGAGCTGTTTTAGCAAAGTCAGAGTGTGTTGGAGGAAACTGCAAGTTGTCCAGTATGATGGATTCATAGGATATGAGAAGGAAAGCTAGAAATTTGACAGGGGCCAGATCAAATAAAGTCTTGGGTATTATGTTTGGGCTTTATCTAATAAAAGATGGAGAGCCTTGGAAGAATTTTTTTTTAATGCAATGACGTGGTAAAATTTGCCTTTTAGTTGGCAGTATTGTGTAAGAAAGGTTGGGAGGGTGAAAAATGGAAGGAGCTAACAGTTCAGGAAAGGTGATATGGGCTAGAGTTAAGTCAATGGAGTAGCAAACAATAGAACATGATGGGAGAAATGCTAAAGAAGTAGAATTTTATAGCTTGGTTACTGGTAAGACATGAGGGTAGAAGCAAAGAAAGAACTGAAGTATGATTCCAAGGTTTCTTGACTTACTGAGTGGGTGGTAGTACCATTTATCAAGACAACGAATACCAAAATGGCAGTTTTGGACGTATGTTTGAGGTGACTGTACAAAATCTCAGTGGCTATGACAAGTAGCAAACTGGAATATGCAGGCAGAATAGTGGGGATAGAAGCTACCACAAAGTCTGTAGTTCAAGAGAGTGGATGGACATTTAGGTTTAGGAACCAGACACACAGCACTCATCATTCCACACACATAACTCACATGCGACACTCAGCCCTATTCCTAGATTTGACCTAGAAACATTCTCACAAGGATCTATATGGGCACAAAGGAAACCAGAGAAGAAAATGAAATGCCGGAGAGAGTGCATAAAAGATTGAGGAGTCAAACATCAAATCCTAAATACCGGCATCCAATGCTTCTAGTTCCTAGATCTAAATGTCCACATGCTCTCCTGATCTCCAGACTGTATTCTAGCTTCTATCCCCATCATTCTATCTGAATATTCCAGTTGTGCTACTGGTTATAGCCCCTGGGATTTTACGCAGTTACCTTAAACACATTCAATGGGAGGAGGAGAGGAAGAGTCAATGAGGAACACTGAGAGGGTGGTTAGTGTTGTCACAGAAACCAGGAGAGCAGAGTTTCAAAGAGGCATATTAATGATGCTGTAAGGTTATTCTTGTAAGGATATTGCCGAGTTTAAAATGAAGAAACTGAGGCCAGCAGAAGACAAATTAAATTCCAGTTTATTTAGCTCCCGGGCGAGGTTCTGTGGGCCCGGGGGAGAAAGAGAGAGAGAGGGGCCAGAGAAGTCGCGCCCAGCCATTCTGGGCGTGGGGTTTTATAGGGGGTGAGGGCAGTAGATTGGTCAGTGGGGAAACAAAGCATGGGCAACTGCATTGGTCATAGAAAGACTGGACCTGGACTTGGCAAGTTGCCATTGGTAGTCCAGCAGGGCTAGAGACAGGTGGGCTGGAGAAGGTAACAAAGCATGGGCACCTGTATTGGTCAGAGAGAGAGAGACTGGACCCAGACTTGGCGAGCTGCCATTGGTCAGGCTCTCGGTAGGATTTTTGAATTTTGGGCTGACAGTATGATTTAGTGCTGAGTGTGGGGCTAGGGGTGGAATGCAGGAGTGGGTGTGGGGAGCCTGCATGGAGAAGGCAGGCGCCAGTAGGACGTCAGGCCTCCTGTTAAGTGTTATCAG